>WTXK01000032.1:0-280466 GCA_025769895.1 Lactarius psammicola | reverse complement strand
GGGTCACAAGTCAGAAAGAACGCGCATCAACCCGGATCAAACGGGATCTCTCCGGTCTCCGGTCTTGAACCAGCCTTGGAACGTTGCAGGAAAATGAGCAACCACTTGCAGTGCTCCCCTCCAAATAAGTCCTTCTCCTTCATTTGGCCGCATTTTGATCTGCGTGAAGGGAAGTCGGTTTGTTCGGATATTGAAAGACCGTCGCGCCTGATCAAAGCGAGGACAGTCATAAAGTAAATGTCGGACCGTACGTTCCGGGAGTCCACAGGGACAAACCGAAGCCTCCAGAGGTAGGTCGGGACGATGTTTGCGGGTATACTCGGAAGTAAATGAATGTCGTAGAGCCATTTGAAGTGCCGTGCAGTGAGTACGACGAGTGACACGAAAGTCACACTTCTCAGCTTCTTTTGGAGGGGGTGGTTTCGCCGCTTAAGAACAGCGGGTGATTCCAGCCATCAGGTGGGTGGGTAAGGGTGTAGGAGTACGTGACAGAGTCTTGACCACGTTTTTGTCGGCGGTCTCGAATCCAGTCAGTAGTCCAGTTGGTAAAACCGACCTGACGGGCGCGGAGTTTGTTGAAAGCGGCAGACTGCACGCTGACAAGGGAGGGGGAGGGGGTAGTGGTGCAACAATCCAAGGCGGCTTTCCGGGTGAGGGTTGATTGCGTGCGTGCTCGCTTGACGGGTGACCACACTAGATGAATCCTAGTGTCCCTGGGTACAGCAAAGAATTCAGTAAGTGATAGGTGAAACGTACGTAGCTCCTTCTGATTATTGGTACTGCGGAAACGCGTGATCCTCTGTAGAGCGCTAAGATCTGAACTAAGAACGTACACATCCTTGGGCGCGACCCCATGATTGAACTTGCGGCAGAAGAACTCCACCGATTTGCTGACCGCAAATAAGCTGACGTCAGACTGCTCCACTTCGGTACCCATACACCATTTCTGGATGTACTGTACCCCCCCAATAGTGAAACAAGCGGCAGCGGTGCCGACTTGCCTATTGTCGTCCCGGCCCCGATTGGAAACCGTTCCGGCAAGGTAGATTAATGCCGTACTAGAGGAAGCAGAAGAGCCGTAAAGCTCATCCACCCACTTTTTCCGGTCCTTGGGTCTATCCAATCCCTTGAACACGACAAACGGACCCCAGTTGGGAACCTCCCAGGGTGCGAATGCCGTGACGTCGGTCCGGGGACACCGAGGGTCAACCCGTGCACCGAGAGCCTCTAAGGCAGTAGGCGCTGTGGCAGGCCTCCAGACCGGCCCGCTTGTGCACTGACTTGTACCGGTCCAACATTACTGCTGTCCGGGCCACTCTGGACCGCATCCGTCCATTCCCTTCCCAGACGGGTCAGGAGCTGTGACGTACGGGGAACGCGGGTCAGTCTGTAGGAAGAAGTCTCCGTGAGTTTCTCCAAGTATAGTCTCGCTGGTAAGATGCGAAGAATCTCATGAAGGGGTTCCCGTGGGGCCGTGCGAAATGCACCAGCCACCACTTTCACCCCCTCATTCATTACCTTCTGTACTTGGTTGATGAGTGTCTTGCGCTTTGGAGATGTCATCCAGAGTTGACATCCGTACGACAGCACAGGCAGGTAGACTGCGTTGAACACAAGTCGCCAGCTGGCCATGGATATCCCCCGGATGGAGTTACCGAGCATCTGTAAAGACTTGAGGGACGCTCGTGCCCGATTACACATCGTGTTCACGTGCGGTCCCCAGTCGAATTTATGGTTAATGAAGAAGCCCAAGTACCGTACGGTGGCGGATGGATGAACTGTATAGTATGTGTTGCGTAAAACGTCAGTAAGATAAAGGAAGGTGGGTGGGCTGTTATGGAGGCGAGCCCGTGGTGTACGAAAGTACAGTAATTCGGTCTTGGATGGTTCTATGAAAAGGTTCAAGGCCTTGAGCCAAAGTTCGCACTGTGCGTACCTCATCCGGATGCATTCATCGACTTCAGCCCAATCCCTGCCATAAGCAAAGATAAGACCGTCATCAACATACATACCAAGAGTGGTGCCGTCAGTGGGAGGGAGAAGTTTAAGTAATGGTGACGTATAAAGAGCGGAGAGAATAGGGGAAAGCGGAGAGCCCTGAGGTGTACCAATAGGCTGGTCCCTTTCCTCCTCCAGTTGGCTATTGAATGCCAGAGAGACCTTTCGACCTTCCAAAAAGGAGTCCACCCACATCGCGATTGACTCGGGGAAGCCGAGGTTGCGCAATACGTGGATCAATCTCCCACGATGGACGTGATCGAAAAAGCCTGAGATGTCGAATAGGAGCGCACCACACTTTCGTCCAAGCCTAAGCTGAAGTTGAGCGTCATGACAGAGTGTTAAGCCAGCGTCTAGTGTGCACGAAAAGCTCCTAGTGCCGAATTGCGTAGTGGGTAGTAATTTGAACTTGTCTGCTTCATAGAGAAAGTGCTTGGCTACAATCTTCTCTAGAAGCTTGCTAAGGCATTCGATTAGTGAAATGGGGCGATATGATTTAGTGGCCAAGTAGTCATCTTTGCCGGGCTTCGGGATTACCACCACAGTGGCCTTCTTCCATATGCGCGGGTGATATCCTGTGCGAAGGCATGCATTGAAGAGGGCTACAAGAACCTCCTTCATCCTTTCCCACGATTTCTTGATTATCTCCCATGTGACGCCAGAATTACCAGGAGCGGAGACGTTGGAGCATTTTTGGAAGAGAACTTCGACTTCTTCTTCGTTAACCGGGTCCCACTCCCTTTCTTCACAAGGTGGCAGGTCCGATGTCTGCGCGATCTCGATTTCATCAAGTTCGTCCACAAAGAACTTGGCGTTGAGGGTTGCAGCTATCTCCTTTTGATCAAAAGAGAGGATACCTGAAGCGAGTCTCAAAGCGGGGATCCCCGCGAGTCGCCGCCCGTGTCGCCATTGAGCTACTTCCCAGATGTCGCGCTTGGTGACAATGTCTTCATAATAATCCCTCTTGGCCTTCTTCGTGATTTTCTTGAGACGCTTTGCCGCCTCCCGTCGTTCCGGGTTGTCCCCTGGTGGTAAGGAACGGAGCGCGTTAACTGCTTCTTGGCATTCCTCGTTCCACCAACGATTACTTCGCGCTTTCGAAGGTAACTTCTTTTTGAAAGTCTTGTCACAGGCTTCGACGAGCGCAGTTTGGATCTTTTCCGCTGCTCTTTCGATGGATGCCGGTGAGTCCCATATGGTGTTAAGGTAAGGGAGGCCGCGCGTGACTTCATCCAGCCAAGCCTCCGTTTCATCTTCTCCTTGTAGCGTGAAGTCCCATGCCGTCCGCACCGCCTGTTTCGCTCCGAGGAAGAAGCCCTCAAGGAGCCACAGAGAGCGGATTCCTGCATGGTCCGAACCCAACGATGCTTCCCAGTCAGTGACCGGGGGAGTAAGGGCAAGGGAGGCCACCGCCGCACAGTTGTGCCATGTAAGGTCCAACGTGCTTGGGCGTTCCTCCTCGGTCCCTCTCCGCGTGACCTCCCCAGGGATCGTGGCGAGCTCGAGTGTCTGAGTGGCGGCCCATTGCTTGAACGTCGCGATCCGTGGTGAAGGCGCCCAATCTTGGGGCGACCACCGCGGGGAATGCAAGTTGAAGTCTCCAACCAATATGGTCGGAATCTGTGGATCAAGGTCAAAAGAAAGTAATGTTTGTAGCGCTGTAACATCCTCCACATCGTTATAAAAGTTAATAATGCATAACAAGTCCCGAGCTATATGAAAGTCCACGACTTGTATGCAGTTGTGTCTAGCCAGATCGTAACGTGGAACCGCCTTTAGCGGGTGTAACCGTCGTTTCGAACCTGTCCAACTATGTTTCCGTACGTAGATCATCACCTTAGCACATAAATTGTCAGTAAAATGAGGGTAAAGTAAGGTCCAATTCTGGTGGCTCGCACCACCGAAAACTTCCCGTCCATATCTCGAATTGTCTTCTCTTGCTGTTCCGATCTTCCCAAACCAAGGCTCCTGAATGCATAAGATATCGTCGTCCGTGTTCGTTTCGAGTAGCACGTGCATCATCGCGTTGCGCCGTCTCATATTGGTGGATAATATTGACGTACTATGCATGAACGCCGCGCGTCTTTGTAGCGTTGAACAGAGCCAACGGATGCTTGAGGTAGTCTTTGATGACAATGGCAGCGCGTGGGCCGACGCCAGTTCCATCAGCTGGTTGAATATGGAGATCGTGCATAATGACGAGAGTCTCCGCTTCGTCATCCGAGATTTTGCGACCGACTTCGTTGTTTTCGTAAAGGGAAGCCGCCAGGTTGCCCACGAATACTACCGCATCCTGAACTTCCCGAGCCTTGTCCCCTGCTGATTTCCGTTGCTCATTGAAGAGTTTGATCTCGTCATCAGAAGCGAACCGTTTGTTCTTGAGAGTCGTCATGAGGTACTTCATGGGCGAGAACCCGCCCCATTTTTCCTCGAACTCTTTGAGAGCAGTCTGGATCTGTATGATGCCGTTACGCGTGTCCTTCATGACATCCCTCGCGATAGCGTCCTTAACTTGAGGAGCACATAGGGGGAGGCGATTCTTAACAGCGAAGCGCGTTTGGATACACACTAAGCCATCGAGTTCAGCCGTATTGAAACCCCATTCTTGCTCTAGTTCACGTAATGCCCTATTAAAATCATTGTGAGAGTTTTCATCACTGACTTTCGCTGCTAAGGACCGGAAGGTGTCGAATGTTTCCGAGATAGAGGCCACGTTGTCCGGGAAGATAACTTCCTGAGCAGTCGCTCCCCCGCTCTCTTCGCTCGTTGCCTTTCCGCGTCCCCTCCTCCGTTTCGGTTTGCTCCCTGCCACCATACTAAATCCTAGAGCATCCGTCGAAACCGCTTTCTCCTTTCCTCCGTCAGAGGATGGAGTAACGACACCAACCAAGGGTGGGGGTTTGAAGCCTCCCCTCACTGGACAGTCACGGGACCTAGTGTTATGTGGCCCACCGCAGATCAGACACTTAAACCTGCAGTTACATTTGCCAGCTGTAATGTGAGTGGTAGCCTTGCAATGAAACGCATGCTCCGTCCCCATGTGCGCTCCTCCGCAAATGTAGCATTTGACACTGTTGGGCGCAAGTTTACAGGCTGGACTGCCCGAAACATGACCCATCAAGTGGCATCTGCCACATTGCTGAACAAAGGGGCTGTTCCCGGTGGTGAAGAACCCGACGCGTAAGCCAAACATGGCTACCCCGTGGGCTTTTGCAGCCGCCGTTCTAGACCCGTCTTCGTCAATGTATACAATTTGAACAGTCAAAGTGGAAACCGTGGAAATAGTGTGAACCGACGCCTGCCAATGCGGTATGGAACAAAAGATAGCATCTTCGAAAAACGGCATAAGCCGTAATTCTCGGAGGAGTGTGTCGGGTGAGTGAATAACCCCTCCTCCGTCAGAGGTGGGTACTCCTCGGAGTTGTGCGAAGGTCCATCCTCGGTTGGGTAGGATATCTCCGCACCCCAGCGGTTCGACCAACGCTTTCCTGTATTGAGAGATGATATTAAACGGAACGGAACCCGAGAAAACATAAACAAAATTGAGAGATCCTGGCTTAGTTGACCATCGCCCACACATGAGCATGGGAGGAGAAGCCGTCAGCTTCTCCATCTGGCTCTGTACCGACTGAATGATCTGATTAGGGGAGAGGTTGCGAACAGCTTCCTCTTTCTTCGGATCCTTGAGACCCTTCCCCCTCATGACTGTGATTTCTGTGTTAATAAGGTAAGCAGGAGTGCCTCCCGCTTTCTTTCCCCCGGCAACCGTACGACCAACCGCGCTTGCATTGGTGATGGCACCAGCCCGAGCTGCAGTTTGTCCGGCGTATGTGGATGACGTCACGATCGAAGCCCATCTGGTTGCGTTCCTAGGGACTGGAACTGGCCCGTTCTTCCGTGCTGGTAATGAGGATGCGCTAGCGGGAGGAGGGGGTCCAATAGGAGGTCCCATCGGTTCTCCGGGAGCGGGATTAGTGGCCCCAGCCGCATCTGGCCTTACACCAGGAGCAGCCGTGCTAGGAAGGTGAGCCACCACGGCATCTGGCCTTACACCAGGAGCGGCAGTGGAAGGGAGGTGAGGAGGAGTATCGCGAGTCTTGGCCACTCCTTTGCCTTTGCTCACGTTTGGCTTTGTGGCAATGCTATTGATACGGATGTCTTGTTGATTCATTCTATCCGTGAGTGTTGAAATTTGGCTAGAGAAGGCAGTTGTAATATTGGTCTGGAGGGCATTGAGAAGCTCGGTAAGACCAGGTAAGAGCGGGATAGCTGGGAGGGCCGGTAACACCACTGTGGGTGCCGCGTTAACGGCTGCAGTAGACGTCACGGTCGCGGAAGTCATATCATTAATGGGAGGGGAGGGTGAGTCGTCTTCCATTGAATTCTCAGGATTGTGAATGGAGGAAGAAACACCCCGTAACGAGTCATCATAGGATGCGTCGATCGGGAGCGTGACAGGGTCCCGTACCGGCATGGAGGGTTGCTGCGAAGCCCGTACATTGGTCGGTACCGAGATGGGTTGAATTGGTGCAGGAGCTGGAGACGTATCAGCATTAAAGTTGGGCGGAGGAAGGGGGTCTTCATCCATCCCATCTTCAGCCGACGATGCCTTGCTTCCGGCAATAGAGAAAGGTTTCGGGATAACAAGTTTCCGTCCACCTTTCTTCTTCTTGTTTTTGCGTGCTTGGGGTGTAACACTACCATCCAAGTTCCGCGGCTTGGTTACCGGCGTAACAGGGATGTCAGGCGTAACGTCCTCCGCTTGTGAAGCGGATCGGGAACGTTTGCCTTCTTGGGTTGCGCGTTTGGAAGAGCGCCCCTCGCGTTCTTCGTCTTCATCTTTACGGAAAAGTTGGTAGCCCAACAATGCCGCTTTCTCCCTAAGAAATGTTAGTTGGACCGAGTCGCGATACGCTACCGCCCAGTTTTTCTTTTCGGAGGCAATCTCCGCCCTGACTTGGCGTCGGGCATCCTCGATGTTCTCCAAATACTTACGCCTAATGATGGCCCTTGCGTTGTCCGTTTCTTGAAGAACGAGATACTTTTCAACTTCCTCCTTGATAATACTTTCTTTAATCTCCGCGGCCTTCTTATCTGCTTGTGCTTGAATTTCTTCACTGCACTCCTTGACAATTTGGCTGTGAGACAGAACGGGAATATCAGTGCCGGTAGCTTCGGCCCGGAGGGCTGCTGCAAGTCCTTTCCGATATACTGTCCTCCACTCGTCAATATCCTCAATGCACTCATCCTCGAGTTTTTTCATCATACGCTTGCGTACTTTGCGTTCGACTTCCGCTTGCGCTACTGGGTCGTCTTTAAGCTGATTGATGAGCTGGTCCGCCATATCGTCCATGACGATTTCTCGGATCTTTTCAGTGTCACCTGTCGATTCTTGATACGCTTCTACGGCGGCCAACTTGACAGCCCTCTGGATGTGCTTCTGTGTTACCTTTTGGAGGTTGTTGAAATACTCGACAAAGGGTAAGTTGTCCCCTTTCTCGTGCTGCTCAAACAGCTCCGCAAGGTGGCGTGCCATTACGATAATGCGTCCCCCTTCTGTGGTGGGCATTCCCAAACCCGGTGCGACTCGGAAATGATCTTCGTCTGGAACGAGTTTGACCCTCCCTTTGACCTTCGGACCTCCGGAGCGTAAAACTCCTCTGGTCATTGCAGCAAGAAGGGCGGCTGACAACCTGAACCATGAAGAGGGCGTCACCCCCTTAGTGGTGAGATCGTCGTCTAATCCGGCATCGAGCGCAGACAAGACCATCCCCATTGAGTCGTTGAAATCCTGGATGTTAGCCGGAATGGATGATCCAACCCTGAGCTTAATCATATCACGTAAGTAAAATTCAGACCAGCCACTCGCTCCTTCGGAGACGTCCCGACCAATCTCTTCGCGTAGATCCTGGATCATAGCGGCCAAGTCCTCCTTCTGTCCTGCGCTATAACCTACCCCGTACACTTCGTCACCTTTATCCCCTTCGACCTCCATGTCCGACAGGTCGATGGGTGGTGCCAACATAGGGCATTTGATTGCTTTCTCGATATCGCTGAAAAACTCTGCGATGTTAGTAGGTACCGGAACAGCTTCCCGGAAGTAGGCTAGTTCTTCGGAACAGCCAGACTCATAAGTGAGATGGGTCCAGGCCGAACTGCGCGAATGGTCCCGACCCTTGCTGCGCGCTCTGGATGCACGTGGGGTGGAGCTTGAATGTACGTTGATTGTTTCAGGTTCTTCTGGAAGCGTCACTCCCTGTTCGAAACCTGTGTTAGTGCGGAAAGTCTCTTCGATCAACCGCCTCGTTTTCTCGGGCAGGCGTTTCAAGGAATGGCCTCGCTCCATTTCCGCAGCCCGCACTATAGCGGCGCGGAGGCTTGACTGTGAAGAGGGACCAAGCTTGACCCCCAGGCACAAAGGCTCAGAGGAGTCCCTCTTGTTGTCGTCGTCGCTGTATTGGACGGGTGAAGCCATTCGGCTGTCCTCCCCGTCAACAATAACGCCTTGTTGATTGATTATGTCGTCCGATGAAGGCTTAAGTCCGGTAGGAGTCCCTTGAAGCTCCATTTGGACAGAGCTAACCGGGGGAGTGGGTTCCCATGTAGTGGGAGTAGATTGAATGGCGTCGAAGACTTCGATGCCATCGTTGATGGATGCTGTGAGATGTTGGTCGAGATCACCCATGTTAAGGGGCAATTGCGGAATGATTGGGGTGGACCACGGAACGTGTTGCCCCGATGGCGTTGAAGGTGGATGATTTGGGTGATTTGGGTTGTCTTGCTCCATAGAGCTCTAGGCTAAAGAAAATGAGGAGGTCGAGAGGTAATCCAGTCGTTATCTCCAAGATTGAGAGTGAAAATGCGGGACCACAGCCAATTTCCAAAGGAGATGGTGGTGGTAAGAGGTCAAGAAGGGATGTTCAAGGAAAGGGTTGCAAAGAGCCCAGGCCTATCCCTGTCCAGCTCCATGGAACTCCGCACTGGCATTGGACTGTTTCACATCCATGGACATCAAGATTCCTGTTTGCCCCGCTATTCTCCGAGCTTCATTCCTGGAGCAAAGCAGGTCGATGGAGAAATAATAGAGACACTGTGGGCCCCTCTAAACAATATTTCTAGAAGCCTACGTGGAATGACATTGGCACATCAGCAAGAAGTCCTCGATGCCCATATGAACCATTCCAACTGGAAGAAGATGGTCTGCATTGGTATGTATTGTCCTATCATTTACCATGTGCATTGCTGAAATTCCATCCAATGTGATAGTTCCTTCACTTCTCAAGCGTTGGAAGCGCTTAGAGGATGGCCTGGCACTAAGTGCTGAGGCATTCATGGCTCTCACCAAGCGCTTTAAGAAGCAGACCAAAGGATGGCTGAAGGACGATCAGGCTGCTCAGCGGAGCAGGGACCTCAGTCCTGAAGCTATGGACATATATGACACTGCCAAGGAAAAGGGTAGGAAACATGTGGCCCTCCGATCTGATCTAAACTTATGAATATGATAAGCTCCATCTCGTGCGATGATCCAGCAGGAGCTCGTTTCGGAGGAGAGTGGTGACAGTTCAGTCCATGGGCAGACCTCATGGATTGCTTGTGGTCTTAAAATTCAGGAAATGCAGTAAGTGCGTCTGAATGGTTGTCATCTCCACATCTAATATTTGTGAAGACTGGCCATCAGATATCAGCTCCGAACCTATGGATCACAACATACATCTGAGGAAGCTCAAATCATTGAAAATAAGTGTTCCCGTCTTCAGAAGCTTATAGACATGTTTGAGCATCGGGCAGACTCATACCTGCTCCACTACAGATTCACAGAGGATGCTCCTACATTACCTCTGGGTGATTATTCAGAGTTTGACCATGTGGACAGTGTAGATGGTTCTGGTGCTTCACACACTACTGGTCCATCATCCCCAACTCACCACCATACTCCACGCACCTCCGACGGCTCTGGGATCAATAATGTGAATGCTGAAGACATATCCATCCTCCTCCCATCAACTCTTGGATGGGAATGGTGTGTGCAGCACAGTGTCCAGTCCCTTGCGGAGAAGGAAGCAAGGCTGCGATATGCACAGGCGACTGACTCGATTCACAGCATGCGCCTTGCCCTTGGCTTTAAGTCCGCCCTGTTCCGTGACCAGGTCCGACCTGCTAACACACAGCGGACCAAGACCCGAGCTTGGGATGCCATCCACAGTGTCGACACAACTGTTCATCAACATGCCCGAAATTATAGCATGGCAAGAGATTCATTTCTAAAGATTAGAGATGCATATGAGGGTGGACCAGAGCTACCAGAGCTCCGATTGGAGGACCTCCGTGTCAACACAGCGATTCTTGGTGCAACGCAGGTCGGACAACGTAACACTCAGCTTCCTTGGATCTGGAGCTTTGGTACAACTGTTGATCAAGATGGAACATGGATGGATGAATGTGAGTGCCAAAAACAGGGTTACATTTAACTCACTCATAGAGTGGACAGTTAACAGGGTTCATTGGCTTCGTGCCAAGGCTCAGTTCCAGAGATGGATGGAGGAGCAGGCAAGCCTTCACAATGAAGCTGAATGGGTTCCTGCATATTTTCATGCTAAGGCGGAGCAGTGGAAGGTACTCATGAGTAAAGCGGCACAGAGGTCACAGCATGGCCACAAGGCATATGCATCACAGCAGATGTATTTGTGGGAGGAGCTTTCCAGAAGCTCGGAGAAGGCCCTTTCTCCTATCACATCTGCTCCACTGCAAGAGTTTAGGGGTACATCACTGTATCTGTCTTAGGTTTATCATGTTCTCCCTTCTGTGCAACTACCATTACTGATATTGGCTTGGCACAATACTCTAGTTGCCCCCACCCTTTCACATAATGCAGAAGCTTTGGTCTACCTTCCACTCTCAGTTAGTCTTTCATTCTCTTCACAACAACTGTCCTCCATCTCCATATCTGCTCCGCCTGTCATCTCCTATTTATTGCCCTATGATAGAGACAATGCTTCGGACGATAGTAATGATGGATTCTTTATGAATAATTGGTTAGGTCATTGTGTGGAACTGGACCGCTGCTGACCCTAGTGGAGTTATGCACCAGTCGGACCATAGCTTGCAAGTTGGTGGATCAAGGTGGAGCAGTGGATCCTAATTCACTAGTATGTGGAGATGTACCATGGTTGGACAAGCATAATGTATGTGGTTATATGATCCAAAGTAGTAGATATGTATGTTTCAGAGTGTGTAAATGTACCCTGGTCCGACCAGCATTATGACAGTGGTCGGATTATGCAAGGGATGTAATAGCCAAGTAATATGTGTACCAGTGTGTGGACATGCACATTGGTCCGACCAGTAGTGTGACAACAGTCGGATCAAGGTGGGGGAATGGACATCTATTCACCAGAGTGCAGAGACGTACCCTTGTCCAACCAGTACTGTGTAAGTGGTCGGACCATGTTCAAGGAGTTTACATGTGTTTCCCAAAGTGTGGATATGTATTTTATGGAAAGTAGTGTGCAAGTTGTTTTATTAGAGTGGAGGAGTGGAAACATACTTACCAGAGTGGTCGGAGAAGTGCAGGGGTGTCCAGAGATGATTTCTCATCCGATTCACACACTCTATGCTCCGATATGCCTTGGTCCGCCAGCCGATGTCGGCTGGCCCATGAAATATGGAAGATTCTCCAACGTCGGCCGACGTCGGCTGCCCATGAGTTATGGGAGATTCTACCCGTCGGCTGGCCCATCAATTATGTAAGCCATCGCTAATCCATGGCTGATGTGGGCTGATGCACCAGTGTCAGCATTCCAGGAGGTGTGGGCTTCGAACTGGGAGGCAGAGAAGAGGGCAGAGGCTGAAGATGCAGAATGAGAGACATATGAGGCAAGAGAGGATGATGGGACTGTGAAAGAGGCTGAAATAGGAGATGTGGACGCTCTAGAAGGTGAACTGAGTGGTGTAGAAGCTCCTGACAGTGCATATGAGGTGCCAGAAGTGTTAGAACGAGTTGGATGCATTGTTTGGGGTGATTAGAACGAGTTGAAAAGAAAGGAGGCAAGTGGTGTGAATGGAGTGAGGGAAATGAGGGTTCTGAAAGCTGAGATAGAGCAAGAGTGATGACAGCAGCAAGAATGCCAGCAAAGCAGAATTAAGTTGCTAGGCAGGGCCCATAACCTGTTAAAATGCAACCTATAAAGGGCCCTTGAGTCACACATGACACAAGGGGACTGCAGAGGAGGATATAAGACTATATTGATTAAAGTAAAGGAGTACTACTCACCTGCAGAGGAGGATATAAGACTAAGGGCTATTTTTCCATCCTCTGCAGGATATATCAACCTGACTAAGCTACCTAAATATGGAAATACCAAAAGGAGTGATGTATAGACACATAAACACACTACAGTGAATGCTTAAGCAACAAATAACAAAAGTCCTAGACAATCACATGTAAGGTAACAATCACATGGAAGTCCTAGACAATCACATGTAAGTAGCACTGTGTCAATAGCCAAGTACCAAGTCCATATAGTAAAAGTAAAGAGAAAAAGAAAAGTGTCTATGGGATCATAACAGTGTTCCGCTGATACCTGTAAGACATCTTTGACTGCTTCGATATATGCCTGTAGATTAGTGCCAATTTTGGTTGCTATCCCGATGTCGTCCATATAAACCCGTATAGTGGTCCTCTTTTGTTCATGTTTGGCAATAATATCCCTACATATGTAGTTCATCATGGTCTGAAATGTGCCGAAGAATTGGTTAATCTAAAAAACATAACTGTGGGTTTGAATAATCCATATCAGTAATACAACCCACATGTGGCTGACCCAGTAGACCAATGGTTTTAGTGATTATACTGTGCCTTTTAGAGGACTGGCTAGGGCGACTCCAGCCAAAGGAAGGCGACAAACAGTGCAGACCAGCCGAAGCGAGGCACCTCCGGGCAGTGGGACAGTAGTGTGACGACTAGGACTCTCAGACTCGATGTGTAGGAAGACTCGGAGGCACAGTCCAAGGCTATGTAGGGGCGAGACATACACAGCGGTGTGTCTGCGTCACTCCTAGTCTGCGGGACTAATACTCCGAACCCAAGAGCCCCAGCAACCACGTAGACCGCACCAATGACCGGCAGGCCACTGTCATAGACACGTATTATTTTCCCTATTTTTCTGTATTTTTACGGATTTATTTGGGCAAGATATAAGCGGCCAAAGTACTTAAGTTCCTTATCATTAGATATGATAAGATGGTTAGTCACATGATGCCAACATGTGCAACTTTGTGTCATGTGATCGTGGGATACATCATGTGATGTTATTTGACTGTGTGACAGTCTTGCTGTTTTAGGATTCCTATTGTTATAGTTAACAATAGCGCGTGTGCTTGTTATGATTGGCTAGAACTCTGTAGAATACAATGGAACGCTTACTATAGTAGTATTATGCATTGTATTAGGATTTACTCAGCAGATAAGAAGGCCACGTCATCATGTAGTCATAGCCACTTAGTGTGCATCAGTCAGCACAATAGATAAGGGCTAATAATAGAATTGACGTGTCAGCGCTGTAGTCATGTAGCATTACTCAGTAGTTAGTAATCGACTAAGTGCAGTAGTATATAAGACTTGCTGTAGCCTCCTGAGTAGAACCAACTTGTCCTCTTGGTTCTTACTCAGGTGCGCAATCCTCCTCTGTATTCTTTACTCTCCTTCCAATCTAACTTGTCCTCTTGGTTCTTACTCAGCCTGTCACCGCGTGACTCTTGTCTTTGACCTTGAATAAAGGTCTTAAGTGTTGACTTACATCTCTGCATCGCCTACAGGTTTGTGGCGTGATTTATCTCTGCCATAGGCTTGCGTATCCAACCTCGGCTTGTTCAGTCTTCAAATCTTTTATCTTTGTCATTCAAGTTGTAGCCGATTGGACTCCGCTACAGCCACATCAAGGCTCAAGACAATTGCACTTGCACCCAGTAGAACCCTTCCAAGTCCCCTTTCGCCCCAGCTAGCTTTGGGTGATACACCTCGTGGCCTGGCAACTGCATCGGTTGAACACCAGTGGCACTTCACGTCAGTCAGCCCCTCCTGATTGGTGGCTTCTTAACCAGAGCAGAGGAGCTGCAGGGGAACTTTAGAATCACTTCAGCCGAAGGTAGTGTACGAAGATGTATTTAAGAAGGTAGTTTTCATAGTAGTAAAACCAGCTAGTCACTCTCCAGATTTCTTACCCTTTACTCCTCATACCTCTACCTCTCATATCACAATTCATCTCTATCTATCCTCTGAAGTCCTTCAAAGGTCTCTATATCCCTTTGCGTTACTTGTGAACCTCTTGCGTACCCGTGCGTACACCTGCGTTGTGATTCCGGCTATTGAAGCCCTGCGCTAGCAAAACTTGCAATACTCGGCCAGTGCAACTGTGTGTGCCTTCAGCCAATTGCAATTATGGTGCACTGCGATTCTCAGCCCCTATGATAGGGCTCTTGGCCTCTGTGCTTTAGTTTATCTGCCTAGCATTCGATTATATTCCTTGACCTCCCGAACCCAACTGTCCTAAGCTGCATAAGAAAATGCTTACAGGTGGTTTAGGGTATCATTGGGTCTTGAATGCTGCCTTTTCTTCATCCCCTTCCTTGATTCTCACGTTATTATATCCCCATTGTACATCTAATTTGGTATAGATGTGGGCATTACTGAGGTCAGATATAAGATTGGATATAAGGGGTAACGGGTATTGATTTCGGATGGTGTAATCATTGATCTTTCAATAATCTTGTACTGGTCGTAATTTCCCATCTTTCTTCTTAACAAAGAAGAATGGTGATGCATAAGGAGATTTTGATGGTCGAATGTACCCCTTTTTTAATTATTCCACCAAGAATTCTTTGAGTGCCTTGTCCTTATCTTGTGTTTGAGGATATATTTTGCAATCTATTGCATCCAGTGTTTCCTTTTTGAATTCAATAGTGTGATCCCAAGGTCTAGATGGTGGAAATTGATAAGAGGCTTCTTCATTAAACAGATGGGCAAATTCTTGATATTCTTTTGGTAGTTCTGATTTGACTGAATATTGTTTTGCCGCTATTGCCAATTCCATTGCTGTAGTTCTAATGGAACATTCTTGATCCAATTGTTGAACAATATGATCTTTATCGATGATTGTGAGTGCTTGAGCAATTACCAATCCTTCCTTTTTTAGATTAATGGATCAGATAACTATGGGAAGGGCATCCTCGCTAATTGTGGCATGTCTCCAGCTGACCTTCAGTTCATATTGGGCTAGTCATGGATAGCCTAGCACCATTTCTTCTTGTCCTGTATTGGTTACAAGGAACTGCATTTCCTTATGAATCCCTTTAGTTTGTACATCAAGATCCACACAATGAGTGATACACCCCACTTTGTTTTTTGTATTATCAATGTTCCATATTTTGCGGGGTCTTTCCAATCGTTTCATTCCTAACCCCATTCGTTTTGCAAATGAGGGTTTAATGAAATTGTCAGTTGCTCCTGAATCCACCAGGACTCTGATGTTGGCCTTTGAGTAATTTGTTCTTATTGATACTGGAATTCACATAGATTGGTAGCGTGTGATAATCACAGAATTACAATTAAATGCCCTTACCCAGGCTGATGGGTTTAGGCATCCTGAAAACCCTCCTTTGTTCACAAATCCTTCAGGACACGATCTTTTACTCCATCTCCTAATTCAGCAACTTGCCCCAACCAATACTGGGCTTGTTCTTCTTTGGTCATCTCTGCTACTGCACTTCAGATTGTGATTGGTTCAGTTTTGGTGATTTGTCCCTAACTTCCTTGTGAACTTTGCCCTTATGCTTGATAACAATTGTGACTAATGTGTCCTTGTTTTCCACAATTGTAGCAGGTGATATCTCTTCCTGCTGGTCTTCCTCCCCTACCTCTTCCTCTATTTGGTGGGGAATAGGGTGGTTGCTTGTAGTCCAATTTCTTCAGATCCAACTAGTCATGCTCTGCTTCTATCAGCTGAGGTATCCATCACATTCAGGTTAGGGAGATTTCTGGGCATAGTACCCTTATTGGTAAATCCACGTGGCTTCAGAATTTGACCTTTATGGGCTTCCAACTTTGCCCTTATATGGATATACTGTTGCTGTCTGCATCGGATGGTGTCCTTCCACTCTTTGAATGTTTGTGGGTCATCCATTTGGAACACCTTTTCAAACAGGGGTCATGGTAGTCCATCGGTAAATAAATCAATAGTTTGGATGGAACTTAACCGATATCCTGCTTGACATGCCAGGGTTTCAAACTCCGTGATGTACATGTTGAGATCTCCTTCTTTCATCTTAAGACCTTATTTCAACATTCCTTGTGCCTGTTCCCTTTCAAGGGTGTTTGCAAATCTTTGTCTGAACACCCTTTCTGTTTCAATCCATAGATCCAGTGTTTGTTCAGGTACTCCACCTGTCACTTGTCGGTTTAGCCATTGGCTCATGTTCATGACCCATTCATTTACTGCTTTTCCTTAGATGTATGTAAGAAAAAGCATTGATTGTTATGAACTAGTATGCCACATTCATGACTTAGTTATACCAACGTACTATCAATAGTACTTGCCACACTCAAAGAAAGGGTACTATCAAGTTGTCCGACTAGGACCCTTGGTTCCACCTCCCATATAATAGGAAACCTGGTCCCTATGGTCCCACCATGTCTGTTTGCACAAAAGTGATGAGTAGAGATGTCCACAATATCGCGTTTTCATTGTCGCCTGATGTTTTTGGATGATGTGACTTGTTGTAATTTGGGACAAGGTCCAAACAAGTTACTAATGGGTAAACAAGGTTCTATTATTAGTAGTAGAAGGTTCTATGACCTTCTACAGCCTTCTACTGGCTTCTACCGGCTTCTACAAGACTTACTGCGGAGAAGGTCACAAGACCAAAGAGAGACTAACGCCATTGGATACTATTTATAAAGCTTCCATTACATTCCAGAGTATTCTACTGTGCACAGACCATGTAACTAGGTATATAAGCTAGACTAATACTACAGACAGCCCTTAGACTGTCCACTTATGACTCTTACCTGCAAAACCCCCTGTCCCCTTTCCTCTGTCACCATTGGATTGCTCAATATCATCGCTGTTTTGCTTGTCTTCAAAGCCTTCTTGTTAATCCTTTGAATCTACCTTATCCTCCTCCCTCTTGTCCGTTGTCCTCCTTCGTGTTCCAAGTACCAACAGCCTCACTAGATAGTGAGTCCTTTACATTGATCGTCTGTAAGCATTGGTCATAATGGGGTTATTGTTGTTTACTCCCCAGTATAATGACCATTGAGTTATAAACTCATCCACCTTGAGTCAATCCCCTTGAAATATTTAAGGGGCATTTCCAATAAACTTGTCTGATTGATGTCCTGGTACTGCAGGCGGTATTCCACCACCTGGAGGTCCTCCTCCTCCTCCTGGGAATCCACCTCCTGAGGGTCCACCTCCTGGGAATCCACCTCCTGGGAATCCACCTTCTCCATTGGGAGGTCTTCTTCCTCCTCCAGGAGGTCCTCCTCCATCTGAGGGAGGATTGGGTCGATCTGATCCTATTGCTCAATAGAGTGCAATATCATCCGCAGTCATCACATATCCCATATCTGGGTTGATGAAAGTTTGGATGTTTACTTCCTTGATTCATTCTCTCACTGGTTCCTGCATAGTTTCTGTAGCCATCACTTGAATTGCTTTGGGTTCTTCTACTATTTGAATTTGGTTGGTGAGTTCAGTGATTTGTTCAATAGCCTCTTTCTGTTCTTCATCTTTGTCTGCTTCCTCTCCTGACTCTTCAGTTTCTTGACTCGCCTCACTTGGGGCAGGAGTTTGCAAATTAGTGGAGTGTGTTTCTTCAGGTGCACCGTCAATAGGTCCTCACTCTGATTGGATTACTACTTCATTTGTGTGAATATCACAATGTAGATTGCCCTCAGCTGATGCAACTACTTCCCAATTATTTCCCCTGGGGTTTTCCCTAATACGGGTCCAACAAATTGCTTCAAAATTGAACTCTACTGGACACCACCAATTTGGTCTTGCAGTGTCAATGTAATATCCTTCAGATCCAACGTTCATCCTCCACCTAGCTGCTTTGAGGTATCTGATGGGTACATTTCTTGCTCCTCTTCACTCTATGAAATAGGGTTGGAAGTTAACCCAACATTCCGCGGTTGTCGGAAAGGTTGCCACAATTGTAGGAGCTTGGTTTTAATGTTACACTTTCATGGCATAGGCCTGACATAGGCAATTTAGAGGCAATGTGTGAAATAATGAGTATGTAACTTAAGAAAGTATACAACTCAAGGCAGCAAGACAATACTTCATGTCCTTGCACCAATGACACAGAAAGGGATAGATGTGGAGCAATGGAATTCCTACTGTGAGGAAAGGATACAAGTTGGAAGTGAAATTGAAGAAGACCAAGCTGAAGAGCCTTGGTCTCAATATGACGACTTATATACATTTATCGAGGTATCTTTAAAGCTCCTCTCCAATCCGTACAATGAATCGCAATACTACCTCACAGTCTATAAAGACATGTGATTTCAAAGCTGACTGATACTAATAGTCCATGACACATATACTCTTACTAATCCAGTCATAAGTGTTAGTAAGGTTTCATACTCCTCACAATCCATATCATACAATCACCTTACACACATCCCTACCACTTTCCATTCTACACATCAGTGTTATCTCACCTGCACCGGGATCACGTCCCTCCCTACAGTGCAAGTGTTGGTGCTGCACTCTTTTAGCTACCGGGTTACGCCCCTACCCTGTAACGCCACCACAGGGGCATTAAGTACGACGTGTACTTCTTGAGGTCAACTTCCAGGTAATGGGAAAGAGCAAGTCAGTTAAGATTCAGTTCAGGGATTCACAAGAGTTACTTAGGCTCCTGGTGCCTAAGAACTATAGTGGGGAAGTCAAGGGCTCAAGTGCAATTGGCAAGCGTATAGTGTGATTCAAGCCCTAAGGCGAATCGAAGTCAGTTCATGAGACAATGATGTGGTATTACACAAGAGGTCAAGTCTACCGTACAAGCTAGGTAGAGCAAGGCTTAAGTACTAGTACAGGCTCCAAAGAGACAACAACAGAGCCAATTAAGAAGTAGACAAATGGCACCATAAGGGACTGTATGGGTGTAAAGGTAGAGTACAGTATCAAAGATAGGATCAGGGTCACAAGTTAACTATCAGTGATATATCAGTGAGTGTAGCAGTCATGAGTACCAAGTGTCAGTCATGTTATGACATATGGTGGGAAGGCATAGGGCCACATCAACAAAGGGTCAATCATAAGGACATCAGGGGGAAGAAGGGGTCAAAGATAAGAGGAGCGAAGCTGTTCATAAGGCAGACATGTGAGGGGTCTGGGTCAGGATGGCGTTGAGAGGAAAGATAAGAAGAGCGAGAGCTGTCCATGAGATACAAGGTGTTCTGGGGTCAGGAAGAGTCAATGGAACAGGGGAAAGATATTGGAACAATGGAGTGTTCATGGATAAGGGAAGCAAAGGCGTCAACTTCAGGGAAAATGAAAAAGAGTCCCCTTCGCGGTACGTTGCAAGGCAAGAATCATAACATACCCTATGCTGCCAGCTCCAGGTCCTTCCCTATTGCAACCATTAGCTGCACTTTTCAATGCCAACAATACACCCTTACCTGCACGTTGTACGTGCTCGAAAGCGCGTGCGTGAATAAGAGTGGGCAGAGGGTGGATGTAAGGACAGGGGTTAGAGAGGGTTGCCAAGCACTTGCCGAGACGCGCGAGACTTCGGATGAGACAGACTTCGAGCGAAAACGCGAAGGTCGACGATGTTTTAATGGCCAAAGGAGAGTAGGAATGTGAAGTGAGGGAGGGAAAGGGGAACAGGAGAGAGTTTTCGCCGAGCGAAGGCAAAACGCGCGCTAAGTCGATAAAACCGGGAGGGAGAGTTGTCGAGTCGAAGAGATAGAGAGAGAGAGCTCTTCCGAGGGCTCTGTGAACGTCAAAGACGACGTTTCACAAGGGAAGAACTAAGAAACAATAAAAGATTAGTAGTTTGCGAGTCGAGGAGAGAAAAGCGTCGATCTTGAAGAAGCCGAGAGAAATAACGCGCGAAAGCGACAACAAGTTGAGTGTCTTCGATTCAGACCGGACTCGAGAGTTGTTGAAGTCACACGAAAGCGAACGAGAGTGAAAACGGGGGAATTTCGACTGATGCATTAAGACGCGAATCCGAAACCTTTATACATGCGGGCTGTACCTAAGGTCGAACACGAAGTAAAACGACTAAGTCGCGAGTTTGTGAGGGAGTAAAGTCGAAGTGGGGAAAAGTAGACGAAAAGTCCATGAGGGAAGGAGAGTCGACGAATGGGACACGAGGTAGACGCTAGGTACGAAACACGAGTCGTAGGTAAAATGGGGGAGTCGGTGATCGTAGTCGCTTCGCCGAGCGACAGCGCCGATGGGGTTGACGACGCGCACTACCAGTACAAAGAGAGGTTAGAAAGGAGTAAGTAAAATTTTAAAGAAATGAATGGCGCGCCTGTGCCCTAGACAGAGAGCGCGAACTAAAACGATCCAGGAATAGAGTGAAACTTGAAGGACGGCGACATCGAGTCGATCGGCCTAGGGTGAAGATAGGAATGAAGAGATGGGGGTCGAGACGGGGACTAAATGAATGGTGGGTGAAAGATGGTATAGCAGCCTTGAGGTCGCCGTCGTCGTAGCTGGAGGACTTCAGGGCGACATTATGCCGATACTGGCGATGGCGTCCGACGAGGGCGGGAGAGACGGGGATCAAACGAGAGGCAAGGAACGTCGGTTTCGAGGTGGGGAAGGGAATGAAGATGGCGTTGATGTGAGGCGAGATGGGGCATGAAAAGAGGAATGTGAGTTGGTGGCGATGTCCGAGATGATGAGTAACGCGTGACTATTCGGAAGTGGCTGAAATGGCCGGAAATGGCCGATTCCGTGGCTAAGGGCCGAGCTACCCTTACAACGTGGGACACACTATGGTGCTGGTGGACCTCAAGGCGCTCTTACACATGCGGATGGAGGACCAGCCATTGGACGTGAGCAAGCTGACATCACTGCACCATCATTGTCTGTGGAGGCCTGACTAGGAAGAATCTACCCAAACAAACAGATCAGTAGAGAAGGTAATTGTTTCATGTACCTTTGCTATGAGGTTACCTGCTGATGTCTTGAAGTATGGCATTTTGTAGTAGATGTGGTCGACAATGACAGCATGAAACATAGTTTCAATGCCCAGACGGACACAAAGTGGCTCAACTTCCTGGAAGAAGTGCAGGGCTGCTTCAAAAGAGCTCAGGTGCAGCTTGGCTTCCGCTTTGAAAAAGGAGCATTGTCGTACCTTGTAAGTAAGGGGGACTGGGACAAGGCGATGTGTGCACTGTGAGATAAGATCCAGGCAGCACACACATGTCTGGTGTCTATGGAAGTTAGAGACTTGGTTAGTGACTTGTAAAACAACAAGACATACACTTACCTTAGCTGTTCACAGCCCAAGTTTGTACATGCAAATGCATCAAAAGGACACACAGCTACAAAGGGGAAGGGAAAATGCCATCGTGAGGACGACATTCCCCCAGAGCTCAGTCCCAAGATGAGAAGGCAGCTATACTGCCTTCTCAATTTGCAAAAGCACTTAGGGTGTGCTAAGCATTCCAAGCCAGGAAAAAGAGTATTCTGCATGTTACAATTCTGAACACTTTTCATTACTTACATATTCTTGCTTACTTCCATTCCCACCACTTACTATATGAGTGCCAGACTTCTGACTCACACTGACTTGATTATCACATGATACAGATTATGCTGACTGATATTGTTCTATGGCCTTCTATGGTGTTCTTTTCCTAGTATCGCATGATACTTATACCTGACTCATTCTGACACCATCTGTTTGTGACTCTTTGGTGTTGTACTAGTATATAAGTCGTAGAATACCTAGCTTGTACAGTAGACTCGACTTCTTCTTGAATCACATCATACTTCAGTCTCACAGACTCTAAGGGAATTCCTTTCTGAGGATACCTTTAGTTGAATGTGCAGGCCTTTATCTTTTGCCTTGCCTCTGTTATTCAGAAGGACCTTTGAGTTACTTCCCTTTAACCATGTTGAGCCTTGCTCCGTGTGTCACTTGTGCATCATCGAACTGAGACCCTGACCTGGTTTCACTCTACCTTGACCTTGACTTAGTTGCATGTCACACAAACGCCTGTGTGAGCGTAACACTGCACAATCAATGCATCAGGGGGGGGGGGGGAAGAACAGGCACCACGACGTGACCCATGAGGAAATGACGCTATGGGCAAAGCACATAGTGAGTACAGATAGATAAAAAGAGCACAATGAGAGACTTACTAGTTCACAGTCGCTGGGGAAGGCGACAAAGTACACCTCACCAAGTCTGAAGAAGTTTGACTACCCACCTACCAAGAAGCCCTGGACGATGCAACCAACACCTGAGGTGCATGTATCTGTAAATATCACACCTACACCAGGGTCATCAAGCTCTGCAATGCAAACAATGTACCTGAGATCTGATCGGATATCCTCTGCCCCCAGTCCATAGTACCCTCCTGCCTTGGATGTCAACCTCTTAAGCCCTCCTCCCCCATCAAGCTCTATGAAACAGGCAACGCACCTAATGTCTGAGCTGCCACACCCTCCTTCAGGTCCATCAATCCCTCTGGCCTTGGACATCGACACTAGCCTCTTGGATGATCCACCCCAATCGCGGCTTCTGACCCTACTGGACTGCTGTCATGCCTCCAGAGTCCCAACATTAACCAAGCTCCTTTACCTTATAGACATAGAGAATCCAGTGGATGACCTGATATATGCTGACATGCGCTCAGAGTTAGACGACTTCGGCATGACAGATGCTGTAGACATATACTCAATGCCTGTTGAGCTTCTTGCGTTGTTCTCAGACCTTAGCAGTAATGGCGTGTGGCATCTTTATAAATACTGCTGTGATAAACTGCTCGCTCCTCTTGGCTTCATGGAGATGAGGTGCGAGTCCGAGGAGGCCTCTGTAGAAGAGGTACTGCAGCCTGAGGAGGCTGTCACTGAGTGGCTTAAAGGCATACAGAGAGATGGTGAGATAGTGAAGGTGGTGGAGGCAGCAAACACAGGTGCCATTTTGGAGGATGAGTGTTATGTCATGGTAGGGACGTTCACCCAACGTGGGTAAAGGTCAACACTAGTCCGCTGACAAAACACTAAGAGGGTCTGGATCAGGGGTTCAAGTACTAAGTCTGACAAGGACTTAGAGAGTTTCTGATGACAAGTAGATCACCTCACAAGTCAGATGACTTAGAGAAGATCTTTAAGCAGATCAGACAGAGGGGAGGGTTCAAAGACTACTATGTTTATTATACCGTAGGATACAAGAAGTCAAGTCTGAGGCTTAGGGCCCCATCCAGGTCTGTACTTATACACAACGAGAACAATAGAGTCATGACTACAATAGACATCACTAGGACAATAGCATCACTAGAACAATAGATGTCATAAAACAATAAATAGTCTGAGTCATAATGAGTCACCTGCCACAGACAATAGGCAGTACGAGTCACAAGTTCTGTATAGTAAGTGAGTCACATGAGACAAAGCTGTGCCCTCACTATGAGTCATCCAAGACAAAAGAGAAGTAAAAATAGAAAATTTGTATGTTTCATGACACAATCCCCCTTTCAGGCACAAAGACAGCCTGACTTTGCCTAATTGTTGTCCCAATAAAGGTCAAAGTCCACGTCTATGGCATCCCCATCCAGGCTGACGCACTCCTGTGACTCTCCAGGCTGGCACCTGTGTCTCTTCACGTACCCATAGGACCCATTCCACTGCAGGTCCAACACTTCTTGTACAATGGGCACTCCAACTCCATGTGGCCCGAGTCCACCCTGCCACAAATATAGCATGTGGCAGGGGTCCACTCCTTGTGTCCAAGGAGGGAAATCTTCTCTTGGAGGGTTACCTCCAGTTCTTGAACAGCCTCTTCAAACGGGGATATTCCCCAGCCATCGTCTTGCTTGTCTTCCCCCTTGCTGATGACACAATGCAGGCAGTGCTTCTTGTGGTCTTGACTACCACACCCCGTGCACTTCTTATTCTTGCACTTCTCCATACATTTGGAGACACAGTGTTCTGTTGATCCGCAACAGTAACACTTCTTGCACGCACATGTTACTCCTTTGGCATCTTGGGGCATTTCTACTGGACCTCTTTGACGTGGGAGTGCTGGGGTGATGATGGGGGAGCAGAGTGGAGGGTGAGGGATGGCTGGGAATGACCTCTTGAATAAATTGTTGAGCTTGATGTACGCATTGGCAAGCTCCAGCCTGACCATGCTGTCAGCCATGGCGGTATCTACCACCACTAGTTCCCAGGTTAGTTCATTAACACTTTTCTGCACCATGCGCAGAAGTCCCTCCAGTGTCTTCTTCACCTTCGCCTTACCCCTAAACTGGTTGATCTCTCCTGTCAACCTGGGGTCTCCCTCTGCCACCAGCATCTCATTGATAGCAAACTCCTTTTCGCTACCGTGCTCAAGGTCCCGCCACATCACTGGCGTCATCTGCTCATAGCGATGGGCTCGTCGTCCCACGTACACCTGCATCATGCACACCTCCTTCCCCTTGCCTTCTGTTTCATGGACATAGGTGTAGTCCACGGAGTACTTGATGTAGGGGGCAAGTCGCAGTCGCTGACATGGGTCATCCTGCCCATGCATATACCCACTATTCTTCACATAGATGGGATAAAACATGTGACCAGCAGGGTCGTTGGGGATATACCCCACAGGAGCCTCGTCTGACTCTTCTTCTTGGTTAGGGGCTCGCTTGTAGTTGATGGTGCTGTCGTCATCATCCTGCTCCACAAAAGGCTCAGTGCATCGAGCCAGTTGGGTGGCGGGTGGGTACTCCAGCTCAGGCACTTCCCCCTCCTCCATGGCCTCCACCAGCCTAGTGGCAAGGAGGTCATGGATTGCCACCACTACTGGTGACAATGTTGGGTCCTGGGGGGTGTTGTCTGGTGCTGAGACTGGGGATGCAGAGCAAGAGGGTACTGAGAGGGAGCTAGTGGGGAGAGCAGGAGCAGATTGGGAAGACATAGTAGAGCAAGTTTTGAAGGATGAGGATGTGATGGTGACTCTGAGTCAAGTCTCCTCCCCTCCTTTTATCTTCTTGGTCTTGTTTTTCTGTCTCCACCTGAACTCTTCTATCAGGTCATCTGCATGTAAGTTTTCCTTTGGCTCCCACAAGTTGTCACTGCTTAGGTATCCCTTCCACTTGACTAGGAAGTGCACCTTGCACCCTCTTCCTCTTGGCTGTGCATCCAGAATCTTCTTGACTTCATATTCTGGTTCTCCATCAACTAGATCAGGTGGTGGACAGGTAAAGTTTGGCCCATGTAGTTCCATCTCCTTGTATGGCGTTATGAGATTCACATGAAACATGTTGTGGATCTTCCATTGCCGAGGTAACTCCACTTGGTATACTGCTTCCAACAACTGTTCCAGAATCTTGAACAGCCCGTGTCTCTTTGGTCCAAGTTTGGCTGCAGGGTACAGGGTCTTGATGTTCATTCCCTCTATCCAAACTTGATCTCCTTTCTTGTATGGCTTAAAATGACCATTCCCTTTGTTTCCCAAAGCCATAGTCTTCTGAGCCTGTGCAATGTTCCTAAGTGCTTCATCTCGGGCTTTGTTCAGTTCCGAAAGTCTGGTTTCCACCAATGGCACGTAACTGTGGGTTGGCCACTCAACTTTCAGCGTGTATCCCATGACCAAGTCAAATGGGGTCTTCTTTGTTGTCACATTCGGCCACTGATTATGCGCAAATTCTGCGAATGGCAGCCACTTGCTCCAATTGTCTTGTCATTCATCGCACCAGAACCTGAGGTACTGTTCCAACCATTGGTTTGTTCGCTCTGACTGTCCATCTGTCCAATGATGGTACACAGTAGAGATGTTCTGGTGAATCTTGAGGGCTTCACATAATCCTCTGGCATATTTTGATGTGAAGTGGGTAACTCAGTCCAAGATAATCTTCTTTGGCACTCCAAACCAGGGGTAGACATATTTCAAATAGAGCCCAGCCACGCCTTCAGCAGTGATTGATTCCTTGCAAGGTATGAATATAGCTGCCTTGCTGCAATCATGGTCCATGATGATGAGAATCGTGTCATAACTGTGTGATTCTGGCAACTTCATGATGAAGTCCATGGCTACTGTCTGGAAGGGTAGCACATGTTCAGGGGTAATGAGAATCATCGCAGGTTTCAGAGGTCTTGTGTTGGCTTTGTTGGCTTGGCAAGCAGTGCATCCCTTGACATATTGCTCAACATCTTGTTTCATGTTGGGCCACCATACGTCGCGCTTTGCCACCTTGTAGGTATTTGAAATTCCCAGGTGTCCGGCCAATGGGGTATCGTGGTAAAAGTGAATTACCCCCCGCTTCAGATTGTTGTCTCTGGCAACAACGATCCAGTCTTCCTTTCACCAAATTGAGTTCAGTTTGATCAATTGGTGGGTATTGGTCCATCCCTTAAGCCGTTCCTGGCTGTCTTGGTTCTCCTGCTGGTCTTTCTCAATCATATCTTGCAATGATTGATACTGATCTGGATCAATTCCCATGCAATAGCGTTCCCACTCCCTCGGATTATTGGGGTTTGCTTCTTTGCTTCCTATGATCCATGCATAGGCCTGGCTAAAGAACTTTGATGGCAACACCACAAGTTGCTTATTATCACCGTCACCTTCATCATAGTTGGGGTGTCGGGATAGTGCATCTGCACATCAATTCTTCTTGCCAGATATGTGCACCAATTGGAAGTCATAGTTCATAAGTTCCATGTGCCATCGCACTACTCTTCTATTGTGATCCCCTGGATTTTTCCAGAACAATAGATTGGCGTGATCTGTGTGAACCTTGACCTGGTGTGCTGCCTGATGCAGGTATTGTTGCCAATGTCTGAACATTTCCAGAAGTCCAAGGAGCTCGCGATTGTACACATCATAGTTCCTTTGAGCTTCGTTTAGAGTTTTTAAGAAAAAGGTGACCAGATGAAGGACGTTCTTGTCATCCCTTTGCATTTGTACCACACCAATTGCATAATTAGACACATCCACTTCAACTTCGAATGGTTTCTTCTGATCTGGCTGCAACAGCACTGGTTCT
The DNA here is from genome assembly GCA_025769895.1 of Lactarius psammicola. Lineage (NCBI taxonomy): Eukaryota > Fungi > Basidiomycota > Agaricomycetes > Russulales > Russulaceae > Lactarius > Lactarius psammicola. The sequence continues at coordinate 253,249 of WTXK01000032.1, read as the reverse complement.
TCACATATTTGTCCTTTAAGCTTCTTGAAAGCCTTCTGTTCCATGTCTCCCCAGGCCCATTTGTTGCCTTTCTTGAGGAGATTATTCAGGACCTTCGCAATATGTGAAAACCCCTTAATAAAGCACCTGTAGAAGTTGCAGAAACCCAGGAATTGCCAAACTTCTTTGACATTCTTTAGCGTTTTCCATTCTTGCACTCCTGCAATCTTTATCAGGTTCATTGTAACCATGCCATTTTCCAGTATAACACCCAAGAATTCAATTTGCTTGACCTTGAATTGACACTTGCTGGGTTTCAAATATAGGTCCAGTTTAGCCAAACATTCCAGGATCTGGTTAACCAACTTGTGGTGTTCTACGAGGTCGTCTTCAGTCGCCACCAAAATATCATCCATGTAGATGATTACTTTGCCTGTGGCAATGATGTCAGTGAACTGAGTGTTCATCATCCTCTGGAAGACTGCTGGCGTGTTCCTTAAACTAAACGGCATAACAGTTGGTTCAAAAAGTCCCATATTTGTCTTGAAGGCTGCCTTATGCTCATCGCCTTCCCTGAACCATATATTGTTGTACCCAGCACATATGTCCATCTTGGTAAAAAGCTGTGCATTTCAAACCTTATCCACTAGTTCTTGGATAAGGGGAAGGGGGTATTGATCTGGCACCATGAACGAGTTAAGCTTCTGATAATCAACCACTGGTCGTAACTTCCCATCCTTTTTCCCAACAAAGAAAAAGGGTGATGAGTACTGGGACTTTGATGGTTGAATATACCCCTTCTCCAGGTTTTCCTTGATATAATCATCCAGTTTCACCTGTTCTTCAAGAGTAAGCGGATATATCTTACAGTTCAGTACTTTCAGGGCATCCCTGACCAGGTCAATGGTGATATCCCAGGGTTGATGCTTCAGGAAACACCATGATTCTTCTTCTGAGAAGACCTTCTTCCACTTGTAATAGTGAACAGGGACTATCTGGTCCCAGGTCTTCTCTTCCTTTGAAAGTGCTTTGATGGCCATCTCTGTTGATGTGGAGGTCCGTCTAATCGTGTCTTCATCCATCCATGTGACGAAAATTTCTTCTCCTTGTTCAGCCAGGGTCTTGGCTTTCTTTACCCATGCATCTTATACGCGCTTCACTTCTTCATTAATCTTCAATCCCAGGGTTTTGATGATAAGAGGCTGCATGCTTTCATCAAGCACAGCATTCTTCCAATCAATCTTGGGCTGAAAAGCGGCCAGCCATGGGTATCCCAGGATAAGTTCATCTTCTCCCAAGTCAGTTACCAGGAACTTCATTTCCTCCATCTTGGATCCTACCCTAACTTGGAGGTCCACGAAATACTTGATTGTGCCTGCCTTGTTATGGGTTCTGTCAATGTTTTAGATGTTCCAAACCTTCTGGAGGTTGAGTTTTCCAATCTTCATCCTTTTGAGCAGCTTGTCACTGATGAAGTTGTCCGTAGCTCCTGAGTCCACGAGAACTTGTCTCTTAGCCTTTACATGTGTGGATTGTAACAGCGTTGGAATTTTCAACGATTTGTATTTACATCGAAACATGTTCTTAAGTCTTAAGGTGCGTAACCAGGCCACTGGGGTTGCACCTTTCAAAAATCCTCATCTTCTGGATCACAGCGCTTCAAGCCTGCAGCCATTTTTACAATGTGCAGCTTGTCTTCCTTGGGAAGGGATCTTCCAGCATTGATGTAGGAGGTCCAAGCGGGAGCGAGCGATGCTTCAGTATCAGCATCTGCTTCTTCATTTCCACTGTTAGTGTCAGCAGTGCACACTTTAGCCAGCTCCTTCTTCTTCTGCTGTTTGTCCTTTTCAGGACAATATCTTTTGATATGTCCCAGCCAGTTACAGCCGAAACATCTTCCTTCCTTGCGCTGGTCTTCGGTGGTGCTAACACGTCCATGGACTTTGTCCCTTTCAGACCAGTTACAGTCAGCCCAGGTGTCCATGGCATTAGCATCTGGAAGAGGCATCTTGACTCCCAGGATTTTAGCCCATTGCGCTGCAGTAAATCCTGTCTTGTTCTTGGAGGGTTTCCTTAGGGGATCTTTGTATATACCCCTGATGTTCTGGACTGTGGTATTGTCCCTGTGGTATTGACATGTGGCCTCTGCCCATTGCTGGAACGTGATGGGTCTGACCACCTTATAGATGTGGTTCACCATCTTGAATGGAAGTTTTGATGCATAGAGGGATAGCATGAGTTGTGCATCCAGGGCGTAGGTCGCTTCCTCAGCCAAGGATTTGAATTGGGCAATAAAAGAATCCACCTCATTTGGGATAAATGCGAGGTGTCAGAGTTTATCTTCCACCCATTCCCTGGCTCCAGTGTCTTGGAAGGCATCCTGGAATCCTCTAGATACTTCTGTTCAGAAGTATTCATCCATCATGGGTCTTCCCATGTTCATCTGGGCAATAACCCAATTGGTCCAGCGCTTGACCCAGTCTTTGACCATGGGTCCCTTGATGAATCCAAGGAATAGCATGACCCTCTTCATTGGGTTCACCATTTGCTCCGCGTCAATATTGGTGATGTGGTAGAGGTTGAATTTGTTCATGAAAGCATCCGCGAGGGCGCAATCACCTGTGAATTCTGTAGGGGGGTTGCCTCCCAGCTTCCTGTTGCCTCCACCAGCTCCAGCGCCTCCAGCACCGGCACCACCAGCACTGCCTCCTCCGCCAGGTGGTCCTCCACTACCTCCTGGTGATCCTCCAGTGGGAGGGGGTCCTCCACCCAATGGCAGTTTCCCTCCAGGGTGGCCTTTCCCTTTGCTGGGCTTGGCAAAGAATTGGTGCACTTGTCCACTTGGCTGCTGAGTTCCAGCCAATGTAAGTGCTGCTGCTGCTGTAGTAACTGTCATAGTCATTGCCGAACTTTGTGATATGCCGGTCTTTGTAAGGGAACTTTGAGAATGTCCCTGGGCTGCTGAATCATCTACGTCAATTCCTGAGACGTCTCCCTGAGCCTGAACTCTTCTTCCAAGTTGATAAGTGGAGGGTACTGGATTGGTTGCGATACAACGTCCAGTTCTGGAATCTTGTCTGATGAAGTACCACTGATCAGAGCTTTCTTCATATTTGACGTGTCACAGACTGACCAAGACACTGACACATCAGTTATGACTACAATGGTCAGCAGTAATTAGTCATGGACTTATAGCATCAGTCAGCAGTGGAGCACTTTATCACATGTAAGATAGACGATAACTCATTCCTAGGATAGCTGTACTAGGGTTCAAGCTAGTTACGCTATTGGTTACTTTACGATTCAGGAGGAGCTTTAAAGCCCTCATCAACTGTATATAAGGCTCATTGCTCAGACCATGGATCCCCATCCTGGTCTTCTCAATACCACCACTATTGTTCGCAACCTGAGAGTGCCAACTTCTTTTCCATTCATCTACTTCTCATTTCTACTCCTCGTCCTAGCCTTTGTCTTTGGAGTCATACTCCATGTCGAAGACATCAAGAGCAAAGACACCTTTGACGCTGTGTACTAAGAAGAGTCATGTGCCTTTATCCTCATGTTAAGTCTTGACACTTCGTGTATCGGATCAAGCTCAGCCATAGTCATCGCCTTCCCTCGCGCCTAAGTCAGGCAATGTTGTTATGGCAACGTAACAGATGGCAAGGTACTTGTTTGAAAGAGTATCAAACACCTAGTAGCCTTCTTCATTGTTGTATTCTTCCCACCGAGCAGTTCCTTTTATATAGCAGGGGAGTTCATCCTTGCTTCTTCTTTCAAGGGGGAATGGTTTAAACCCTTGAACACTTCTTAATTGCGTGTGTCTCCTAGTCTTGGGTGACAGCTTGACTAGTGTTTAATAGACTTGACTTAATGTTATGTCATGGTAGGGACGTTCACCTGATGTGGGTAAAGGTCAACACTAGTCCACTGACAAAACACTAAGAGGGTCTGGATCGGGGGTTCAAGTACTAAGTCCGATGAGGACTTAGAGAGTTTCTAATGACGAGTAGATCACCTCACAAGTCAGATGACTTAGAGAAGATCTTTAAGCAGATCAGACAGAGGGGAGGGTTCAAAGACTACTATGTTCGTTGTACCATAGGATACAAGAAGTCAAGTCTGAGGCTTAGGGCCCCATCCAGGTCTGTACTTATATACAACAAGAACAATAGAGTCATGACTACAATAGACATCACTAGGACAATAGCATCACTGGGACAATAGACGTCATGAAACAATAAATAGTCTGAGTCATAATGAGTCACCTGCCACAGACAATAGGCAGTACGAGTCATGAGTCCTGTATAGTAAGTGAGTCACATGAGATAAAGCTGTGCCCTCACTATGAGTCGTCTGAGACAAAAGAGAAGTAAAAATAGAAAATTTGTACATTTCATGACAATGAGGACAACAAGACATGTGTGGGTACTGACCTGGCCAGATTGATATCCTACAAAGTGTGACTGATGTTTGTCAGCTCTCCTACAGCCTGCTCTCACCCCTGTACATACTGTACTATAGTGCATATGGTAGCTTTTCCCCCCGCAGTTTGATGCATCCATTGTCAATATTATAATTAAAATCTAGTTGTTTTTTTTTGCTTCACTGTCTGAGCAATCACCAATGTAAATCTATTCTCGTGTGCACAATGTGGAGTATATATATTAACAAAAACTAAGGAAGCTGGTACCTGCAATGCTTGTATCAGCCCCTCACATGATCTCTTGTGACTAAATAGACAACCTCCCATAAGGTATTATATGTTATGATTTTCCACTTCTACCTCCACCCTCTACCCCTTTCCTTTGTTATCATGTCACTTTGGTATTCCTTCTGATTTCGTTGTCTGATTATGCTCCATTTACGATACATTCCCATGAGTCTTGACTTCTGACCCCTATCTTGCACCCACCACGTGATGGTTACGATACCTGATTTTATGACTTCCAGAATCCACGGACAACATCTGATGCCCGCATGACCCCATGGGATTCACACATATTTTCTATTCAGTTATGCCTTGATAGCTCACTAGGACCCAGATCCTAGGATCGCACCTTGTGTTTGTCTTAGACAAACACCCTATACTTGTATATAAGTCCTGTACTACCTAGCTTGTATGGTAGTCTTGATCTCTTGTGTAAATACCACATTGTCAACTTACAAATGACCTTTGACTCACCTGTGCATTTGAGACCCTGTCTATTGCTTGCCTTTGTGCTTGAGCCTCGTCTTCTCTCCACTATAGTTCTTAGGCATTAGGAGCCTAAGTAACTCTTGTTCACCCTCAAACTGAGTCTTAACCAACTCACTCCTTTCCCATAACCTGAAGTTGATCTAGAAGTACATGCTGTACTTAACGCCCCTGTGATGGCATTACATTATAGATGCCCACGTCATCAGCATCGACTTCTGTGTGAATGTGGTCTGATTTGCATGCAACCACACCTTGATGACCAAGAACGCCAACTCAATCGGGTTGAGGTCAGGCAAATAGGCAGGGAGATAGAGAAGTCGCACACCACATTCCTCGACCATCTCACGAATCCTGGCCACCTTGTGAATGGAGGTGTTGTTAATGACCAAGACAGAGTTGGGCAAGGGCCATTTGTTCATGCACGGGAGGAGCCCTTAAACAAATCGCCTAAAGTCATTGCCTGTAACAGCATTCTCGATGACCTCAAGGTGGAGGACTCCATTGAGAGAGAGGGCAGGAAGAATCGAATACTTAGTTCTGTGAAAGGTGAGGTCATCACGTCTAGCGTGGTCACCGCGTATCAACCACGCAGTCAACCTCCTCAAAGTCAGCCGGTTGAAGTGAGACTCGTCAGTGAAGACAAGCTGCTCTGGGTGGAAATGTGTCACAATGAGAGTCTTATACTCCTCATGTTACGAACCCACCTGTATTGCCTGCGAAGACAAGGCCATGGGGCATGACTAAGCAAGAGTTATGGCACATGACGCAGGAGTGAACAGATGAAGACTCTCCAGACAAAGGAGAAGAAGAAGTCTGGCAAATGTTAGCTAACTGGGTGTTAAGTGATGAAGATGATGATAATGCCTTTGTTGGAAGACTAGTAGTCACATGATCAAGTCACATGATGAAGCCTAGAAGGCTCTGGAAGGTTGTAGAAGGATCGGACATATGTGTGATGGCCCTGACAGGTGATGGGTCTTGTGGTTTCTTATCTGATGGTTGTGGCATGTGCTTTGCCTCATTGTTGTCTCATGATCGTCTCATAGATCAGTTCCTGACTGTATTATTCTGATGGACGTGTTCTATGTTTCACCCATATTGCTGATACCTTATTGGTTCCTTTACTTCGGTTTCACATTCAAGAGGAGTTCTAATACTGGATCATAGTAGTATAAGTACTGCACTACCTTCACTTGTATTCGGTAGCTTTGACTTCTTGGACAATCAGCCTAGTTCCCTGCAGATTTCTCTCCTGCTTGCACTTTCCTCCACTACAGTCCTAAAGCAGGATTCTCTCTATTCATATCAACTCTAATTCCTGTCTGAAGGAGGATGTCAATGCACCGACGGTCATATTCCAGCAGGTCAACTTACGCAAGGCTTTCCTCTTTATCAAAATACAAGGACCACACACCTCAGTTAGGCAGACATTCGGCTGAACGTAACACCTCATGGTCTTGCTCATTCCACTCCAGAGCATAACACGTGACCTATAATTGTTATAGTGTGAGTTGACAAAGGTAGACCAGGGAAAATGCACCGTTTTCCTGATGTAGCCCCCCCTGTAGAGGGAACACATGACCATCTGCAGTGAAATGTCTAAGTTGTATACTTCATGAAGCTCTGTCTTGAGTTCTGAGAGCATGACATCGGGCTGGTGAGCAACAAGGTCCCAGAAATACTGATAGGGCTGAGAAGGAGATAAGTAATAAAGGTCATATACACACCTTTATTTGCATCACATTGAGCATATGTGGCTGACCATTTTCAACTTGTGGTGATGGAATTAGATTCCTGCAATCAGCACTGCAGATCTGGCGGAGTGACTGCACACCAATCCCAGTATATTCTTGAATAACGAGGTCAAAGAGTCCCTGAAGGGACATCGAAAGAGCCATCCCTTTGAGGTCATCAGAGATGTGCCATCAGACCATCAATAAGGGTGGAGAAGGGGGGGATGTTGGTCACAACAAAAACAGAACTCTGCAACAAGGTGATAACCCAACTTTGCAACGCGGCATGGGCCCAAAGGTGGGACAACTATTCCATAACCCCAATTTTGCAAGATAACTAATATCCAAAAAATTTCACACTCTACTTAACTATGAACCCCACTCTTAAGATTTGAAAATCCGCCTGTGTCTGTTTATTTTAGCAGCCAATAGTTATGGAAACAGCTCTACTACAGTAAGTGTTCTATTGTATTCTACAGAGTTCTAACCAATCACAACAAGCACATGCACTATTGTTATCTATAACAATAGAAAGACAAATATGGTATGACTGTCCCACAGTCACATGACCCAAAGTTGCACATGTTGGCATTATGTGACTAACCATCTTATCATATCTAATGATAAGGGACTTAAGTACTTTGGCTGCTTATATCTTGCCCAAATAAATCCATAAAAATGCAGAAAAATAGGGAAAATAATACACATCCATGACAGTCCTTGTGATTGTTCTGTACATATGATGTCATAGATAAGTCCAAGATTGTAAAGATCATAATAATCTAATCTACATGAATCCTGTATATCTAATCTAAAGCAGTTCTTATCTGCATAAGTCCATTGAGCTGCTAAGTGTGCACAGGTCACTTATCAACAGCAGAGACACTTGGAACTCATACAACCAATGAGAAATACCCCCAAAGATTGGCAGACACTTGGAACTCATAAAGTCAATAAGAAATACCCTCAAAGATTGGCAGACACTCAGAACTCATACAACCAATGAGAAATACCCCCAAAGATTGGCAGGCACTTTAAAGAACTTATAACTTGCAAAATTGCCAAAAATACACATCAAGACATTGTAGGTATTGGAAGTCATAAAATCGATGACAATCCCTATAATTTGTAGAGGCAACTGCAAATTTAAGTAATAATTGCAATATGTAGAATAAATCATGAAATGACAACATTGGATGAGTGCTCCCAAGTATGGCCAGGATTGGGCTGCTTGTGGTGTTTGCAGCAGCTTGCAAGTGCTTATAATTGCCAATAATTTCCCTTTTGTTTTGCCGATGTGTATTGGAATGGGGTGGGCTGTAGTTTCACCACCGTTTTTCTTTCCTCTAGATGTTAGGGACAGATGCCAACAAAACATATGACCCTGGTGTGCCACTGATGATGTTACACTCCTTGGATGATTCCATCTCATTCCATACTTTTCCACTCTATTCCATATGATTCTCGTTCTTTCTCTAACATGTTGACAGACACTTTGTATGACTCGGTATCAATTGTTCTCTCATATTCTTGTCGTTTCCATAGCTCTGTTTTCTGTCTATAAAAGCCTCTGTAACAAGTACCAGAGCCTTAAGCTTGACCTACTGTACTCAACTACAGTAGCTTTCTCTCAATCAAATCATCTTTGGCTTCACGAACATTGAACATGGCTTTGTTCCGCATTTTCTCTCATCTTGTGCATCATCGCTCTGCTGTCTGATTGATGGCATTTTCTGAACACCGCTTGAAACCCCAACCATGTGTAACATTAGGTCGAGCTTTCCTCGAACAACGACACCGATGAATAAATCTTTGCTATGGCTTTGTCCCGTTACACCAAAGAAGATGGAGGAGGCGTTCTGCACCTACCTTTTGGCATCACTCTAACACAGACCAACATTATAGGCAAACCGTTTAGCAAGAACACAGTGTTCTTAACGGTCGGACAAGATAGTGCACCATGGACCAGGTATTATGTGCTTGACACCGATGGAACGAAACATGCCATACAAGCATACGCGGGTGTATGGTTTGAAGTACAATACGACGAAGACAGGAAGCAACATATCGCTTTCCAGGTAGCACAAGGATGATTTCACTTGCTACACGATCCCACTCCGCACATCAATATCGACAAGCTCCAAGCACAAACCATAGTACACGGAACAACAAGCAACATTCACTCTCCCACTCCAACAGGATTTACCTCGACCCCGCAAGTCAACATTAGCATTAGTGTGCATCCGTCTTGTGCAGCAAGTCCAGAAACCAGATCAGCACTGGGAACTGGTCTTAACTTTGGATCTTTGGGGTCTAAGGTTAGTTTGGCTACAGTTAAGGCAGCATTCAAGGGAAAGGGACAATCTGCATCCAGACACATTCAAACCCGAGCCAGCACCCTGACACCAGCACCATTCTTTTTTGTGAAGAAGAAAGATGGCAAATTACGTCCTGTACAAGACTATCGACGATTGAACACATGGACCAAGAAAAATAAATATCCATTGCCTTTAATAGCTGATCTCGTCACTCACACTCCAGGAAAGATTGGTACACAACGATGGATGTCCGATGGGGGTATAATAACATCCATATCAAAGATGGTGACCAATGGAAAGCCGTGTTCAAAACAAGTAGAGGACTATTCGAACCACTTGTAATGTTCTTTGGCCTTACCAACTCTCCTGCGACCTTCCAGACCATGATGGATGAAATCTTTCGAAGTGAAATCGCACAAGGATGGCTCAAAGTTTACATGGATGATATCATGGTGGCGACATGCAGAACCAAAGACAATCACTTTGAATATGTCAAGCTAGTTCTACAACGCCTTTAAGATAATGACCTTTTCCTGAAGCCCGAAAAATGCAAATTCGCTCATACTTCTGTGGAATACCTTGGTGTTATTATCGGACGTGAAGGTATTGAAATGGATTCCATCAAACTCAAAGGCATTCAAGATTGGCCTATTCCGACCACCATTACAGAAGTTCGCTCCTTTTTGGGATTTGGAAATTTCTACAAGCCCTTTATTGCCAATTATGCAAAAATCGCACATCCTCTTCATGACCTTACCAAGAAAGGCATTCTTTTCTCATGGACCCCCACTCATGACCTCACCTTTAGGACCCTGAAAGAACGATTTGCTTCTTGTCCTGTTTTAGCCACCATTGATTATAATCGCCCATTTACAGTTCAAACTGATGCATCCGCATTTGCTATAGGCGCCACACTTACGCAAAAGCAATCAGATGGCTATGATCACCCGGTCACATTTTTCTTGGCATCATTGCTCCTGGCTGAGGTCAATTATGACATATATGATAGGGAACTCTTAGCTATTGTTAAATCTTTTCATCACTGGCGCCATCATCTGCTTGGGGCTAAACACCAGATCACGGTGCTGACAGATCATAATAACTTGGCTTTTTTCCATGAACCATATAAGATTTCTGGTTGGCAAGCATGTTGGCTGGAAACCTTGGCCAAATATGATTTTTCTCTACATCATATCCCGGGCTCTTTGAACACTGTTGCTGATCTTTTGTCTCACCATCCGGACCTAAAGGAGGGGGTAAATGACATTAATGAAAACATTATTTTACTCCCTGACACGCTATTTGCACCACGGAAGATACATTTGGAAGAAGACGATATAGAGAAAAGACGACAAGTTGTTTATGGTCTCCACGATACACCACTGGCAGGACATCTAGGAATAGCAAATACGTGGGCCTTAGTACGTCAACAATATAAGGGCAAAAATCTCAAGATGTTCATAGAGCAATATGTCAAGGGTTATCCAACATGTCAAGCCAATAAAGTACATCGAAGATCACATGCACCGCTACAACATCTGGATACACCTGTGGAAGAAGGCCCATTTCAGTATGTCAGCATGGACCTCATTACAGACCTACCTTCTTCGGGAAAATATAACACAATTCTTACCATCATGGATCAAGGATGTAGCAAAGCAACCAAATTCCTTCCATGTACAAAGAACATTACAGGAGAAGGCGTGGCCACCCTTTATTTTCAACACCTTGTCCCATGGTTTGGTATCCCCAAAAGGATAATCTCTGATTGAGATCCAAGATTCACAAGTGCTTTCGCCACGGAATTATGCAAGCAAACTGGAATTCAACAGAACCTCAGTACTGCATTTCATCCGCACACTGATGGACAAACAGAACGAATGAATGCTTGGGTGGAACAGTATCTGCAATCATGGGTAGATTAACAAGGCCAGGACAATTGGGTATCATTTTTGCCGGCCGCCGAATTTGCTCACAATTCTTGGCCACATGATGTGACAAAAAAGACGCCACATGAACTTCTGTTTAGCATGCAACCATGTGTATCAGTGGAGGCAACAGGAGAAGATAGGGCCCCTGCGACAACTGAATGGCTTATCCAATTACAGGAAGCACGATTACATGCAGCACAAGCCTTGCTCTGACGTTACAAGACCAGAGAACCAAGGTTCCAGTTCAATGAAGGAGACCAAGTCTGGCTGGACAATCGAAACTTACAAGTCGCATCTCCGTCATGGAAGTTGTCTCCTAAATGATACGGACCTTTTCAGATCACAAAGAAGATATCAAGTGTTGCTTATAAATTGAACCTTCCAGAACACATGAGGATTCATGATGTTATTCATATCAATCTATTGATGCCATTTCAGGAGACGGAACAATATGGTCCAGCATTCGTTCCTCCTGTTCCTGACCTAATAGAAGGACAAGAAGAACAAGAGATTGAAGCAATTCTGGACGTGAGGCGTAAACGAGGAGGTCATCTGCAATACCTAATCAAATGGAAAGGATTCCCTACATCAGAAAATGAGTGGGTTAAAAAGGATCACATGCATGTGGACGAGTTGATCAAGAAATTCCATAACTCGCGATTGACGAGGTATAAAGATCAAGCCCTATGAAGCAAAAGTATCAAACATCCAACCGCATATTTCCACCATTCCCTCTATCTCTTACATCTTCCATGGCTTCTCTTTTATCTCTTGAGTCTTTCAACCAGATCGCAGTTGCTGCTAGAGATGCTGCTAAAGTAACGCACTTATGGCAACACGTTGTGGCAGGAAATCATCAGATTAGTCCACCTCCCACTCTACAGGAAATTCTTCGTCCCATTTGTATCCAAGCTATCAACATTACCATCTACAACAATGATAGCGACAAAGAGAACATCCCACCTCTTGAAGACACCAATTTCACAATGCACGGACCCATTATTGAGTCTGCCAATTCTGTGATCCCAATGAACCATCCTGGCGACGATTGGCATTTTAACCATCCTCACACTATGCATTATCATCCAATGATGATTCCTGATCAACATGCCCAACTTGTCAAAGCCACGTATGTCAAATACAATTGATTCAGTCCTTATCCCACCATTCTTGGTACCCTTGGTCATGGACATCATGTGTTTGAAGAATCCCTACGTGCTAGCAAGAAGTATAACAGATGCCCTACCCTAACCTTGCCACAGCAACAGATCTTTGATTCCGATATGATGATGAAATGTCATATTGATTGGGCATTGAGAACCATCGATGATTGGTCATTAGAAGTGGAAGTACAATTTTATCAGTCCTCATGCAATGATCTCCAACAGAAACACACGGATCTCACTTGTCTTCATGCCGAAATTGGAGAGAAGATGAAGGACATCAAAGATTCTGTTGATCAATTATCACAAAACAATGTCTATAATCGGGTACATCAAGTTCTGCAAAGAGAAGATGACCCCCTAATGATGGTTCGCAACCTCAAACTTCAACATGCAATGAACCGTATCACAGATCTCCCATCTATCGATCCCCTTCCCCTCGCTGTAGCCTGCCGATGGTGTCAAGTGGTCACGCATGACACGCAAGATTGTATGATGTTCCACCAATGTTAATACTGCTGCAAATATGGGCATGCCGATGAACAGTGTTACAATCTGCATCATACCTGTTGTATGGAGTGTAAAGTTGCAAGAGCTCACCCCGGTTTCACAAAGTTTTGCAGTGCACAACCATTCGCTAAAGAAACTTCCCAAGAACATGACAATAGACAGAGGAGACGCCATGACGAACGCATTCAACGAAGGCGAGAGGAGCGCTCTCAACGCTAAGGAGGGGGTAATGTTACACTCCTTGGACGATTCTATCTCATTCCATACTTTTCCACTCTATTCTGTACGATTCTCATTCTTTCTCTAACATGTTGACAGACACTTTGTATGACTCGGTATCAATTGTTCTCTCATATTCTCATTATTTCCATAGCTCTGTTTTCTGTCTATAAAAGCCTCTGTAACAAGTACCAGAGCCTTAAGCTCGACCTACTGTACTCAACTACAGTAACTTTCTCTCAATTGAATTATCTTTGGCTTCACGAACATCGAATGCGGCTTTGTTCCGCATTTCCTCTCATCTTGTGCATCATCGCTCCGCTGTCCGATTGATGGCATTTTCCGAACACCGCTTGAAACCCCGACGCTACGCCTTACCATGCGTAAGGTAGCGGTCACCAGGAACCATCCCCCCCTTATATCAGCTGCTACTCACCCTTTCTCACCTTCCTAATCCCCCCCCCACATCATCAAAATCAAAACAATCTATTGTGTGAGGACTAAAGTAGATATCCATAGCTACAATCTGCCCAAATTTTTTTTTAAAAATATTAAGATTTGAGGGAGAAATTTGCCAATCTTTTCTCTTTTTGAGAATTGTGTTTTCTTGCCTTTCTGCACTTTTTATCCAAAACAACCCACAATTTTGTTACATTACGTAAAGGGTCACGTGACCTATAACTCACCAGCAAGAGCGAAGACTCATGTCCTCAGATCTCAGTAATGGGTCAAAAAACATGAGGCCAAAGGGCCCACAAACAGTCACTGGTGATTGCACAGCAGAAGCACTTGGACACAAGGCTTGCTGGTATGTTTAATGAGATATATTGAATGATTTGAGTGGGTGTGAGCCTGGCATTTTGATGCTCTCACAGGACCAACTACTGCTGCCAACATCTCCTCTTCAACTAGCCTGAGTTTATTTCTCAGAAGTCACAGCTTCATGAGCTCATTGAGTCTTGTGGCCACATCTGTGATTTCTACCCCAAATATCACTGTGAACTAAATTTTATTGAACAGTACTGGTGTTACGTGTCTATCGGCACGTGGCTCGACTTGAGCAGAGGGAAGGCGACACAACTGATCAACGACTTAGCGATATGACGGCCCTTCGTGGCACGTGATCGTGGGAGTATAACAGCAAGCCCTACTCGTGGGACAATACTGACTCGAGGGTAATAACGGTGAGGCAGACTCCTATCAAGAGGAGCGCAAGACTTAGACCGATGAGAAGAGATAAGACGGATGAAGACAAGATAGATTCAAGAAGACCAAGCTGCAGACTACGGCGCAGCTTGGCTAACCTTATATACATATACGCGAGGGCTTTAAAGCGCCTCTTGAAAGATATGTAACCAATCACGTATAGTATGGTTATCATAATAGTCCGTCCGAGTCATAGATAGCGTACAGTAACAAACCAATCACATACCTCAACCTTATCGTACAGTACTGGGGTTATCAATCCGTTATCTGTGAGTCACACACCATTATCACATGCCACCGGTCCGGGAATACAAGCTACCCGGATCTCGTATCGTAACATCACCCCCTTTTCAGGAGGGATGCCCACATCCTAGTAGCCTCGTTCGCGTCGGTATTCTGTGTGGTCAGGTCGTTCCCAGAGTATCTCTGGGTCTCTGAGTTGCCGTCGTTCTCTTTCCAAGCGCGCGAGAGCGTCGGCTCTGTGAAGGCGGGCGGCGCATAGCGACCTTCGTCCGTACAGAACTGCGATGCCCGCTTCGAGCTCGCGGATGCGTTGTTTAAGACGCTGCTGATCTTGCATCAGCGCTCAGTACCAGCGTACTTCAGCGATAATAGACTTATCTTTAAGTGCCTGAAGGCACTGGTCCATTACCGGCTGCCTGGGGTGGCCCCACTCGACCTTCTTCAACTCCTCTTCTGTGTATTTGGGTGGCCTCGGGAATATGGCCCTCGGACTGGCATAGAACGGGGACACGTACACCTGGTCGGTATGGTCGGTCCCCATCAGGATGATAGGGTCGTTGCTCTCAATGAATTAATACCAGAGCGCTGGTCTGGTGACTCCTTGGATAGTAAGGGGAGCGGGGATGTAGTCGCTCCCTGCATTGCGCGTCCACCCTATCGGTACTTTCGCCTCGAACGGCTGCTTGAGCGGGTCTTCTGTGGGCTCCCGCCATTTGTTGCGCATGATGGGGTCTCCTTTGGTGGTGGCGGCGAACGGGGTGTCATTGGGTAAGTGTTCGAATCGTCCGTAGGTGATATGAGGATACTCAGCTGGGTAAAGATCCGTCTCCTGGTCTACTGTCCCGAACTCTTGAGCCGCGATTCGCGCAGCCGCTTTATTTCGGCGCGCCTCTTCAGCAGCTTCTCGCGCCTCGCGGCGTTTGTGGCGTCGAGTTGCTCGGTCGTCCATGCTTGAGCCGTGTGCCACCAGAGCTCCGCTGGCCTCTTCACGGTCGGCTTGAAGGCAGAGTCGTACCGGTACGGGCTCGGAGTCGCTCGTATCTTCTCCCACGATGAGAGGGTTCTCGTAAGTTCCAAGGCGACACTCCTCCTCGTCAGGAACGTTCCGCACTGTAAGCAGCCGGGGCTGTAGTGCACTTTCGGACAGTGTTGCCTGCGCAGGCCCAGGGAAGGCACGCTCCACAGCAGCGAGTTCGTCTCTGGTAATTGGGGCAACCACTGTACCTTCGTCTTCTGTAGTTGCATGGACCACAGCGGCTCCTTCTTCGGCGTCGTGGTCGTCGTTGTCGTTGTCGCTTCCGCCGTCGATGGTTTCCCATCCGAGGGCGGTGGTGTTGCCGGTTTCGTGGACCCGCTGGAGCCGTCGTCGAGCTTCGGGAAGGGTGATGAGTCCTTCCAATAGCTCGGCAGAGAATACTTCCTCAGCGGTTTTAGTGGCATAGTATGAAAAGTCCATGGAAGTGTGATGATGAGAAGGGGAATGGTTGTGAGGTGAAGGGAGATGGGGCGACTCAGCAGTTTTGGTGGTTCTTAAGTACCTCCTTGTATCGGAGTTTGATTGCTCAAACTCCCTTATCTTGTCCTCGGCAAAGATATCGGCTTGATTGACCCATTGGTTCTCCGAGTCCAGGTACCCGAGCCATTTGACCAAATATTGCCGTGTATGTCTTCTGCCGAATAGCCGAGTATCCAGAATCTTCTCGACCTCGTATTCTTCTTCTCCTTCCACGAGATCCGGTGGCGGGCGTGCGAAATTCGGTCCATGAATGGTAGTCTCACGATAGGGTGTGAGAAGATCGATGTGGAAGACCGGATGGATCTTCCATTGAGCCGGTAATTTCAAGCGATAAGAGTATGGCGACATCACCTGGTCTACCATAAAAGGCCCATGTCTCTTCACCGCTAGCTTTGCGCTCGGTTGACTTGTCTTGAGGTTGCGCCCATCTAACCATACTTGGTCGTTGACCTTGAATTTGGGCGTATCCTTATGTTTGACCCACAAGGTCTGGGCCTTCGTTATCAATGACTGCGCTTCTCGCCGTGCTTCTTTCAACTGCTCCAGGCGTGCTGTTATCTGAGGTATGAGGGATGGCTTATCCATCCAATCAGCGCGAGGATGATATCCCATGAGAAGTTCGAAAGGGGACTTCCTTGTTATCTCATGAGGCCACGAATTATGCGCGAATTCCGCTAGTGGTAGATAGTGAAGCCAGTCCTTCTGATGGTAGTCGACCTGGAATCGCAGATATTGTTCTAGCCACTGATTCGTCCTTTCTGATTGCCCATCTGTCCGAGGATGATACGCCGACGAGATATTCTGTTCGATCCCTAGTTGCCTACATAGTTCCCTTGCGAATCTTGAAGCAAATCGCGGGTCGCGATCTGAGATGATCTTTGATGGGAGTCCGTATCGTGCGAATACGTTCCTGGCATACAGTTGAGCGGTTTCTTCTGCAGTGATATCTTCAGTACACGGTATGAACACCGCCGCTTTGGTACAGTCATGGTCGGTAACTGTGAGTATAGAATCATATCCTCCTGATGATGGCAACTTAATGATGAAGTCCATGGCTACCGTTTCAAACGGTTTTGCATCTTCTCTTGGAAATATAGGGGAAAGAGGGGCGCGAATGGGTCGTGTATTGGCTTTGTTTTGCTGGCATTCCGCGCATCCCTTGACGTATTCCACCACATCCCTGGTCATTCCTGGCCAAAAGTATCGTCTCGCCACCAGCATACTGGTTTTTGTCATGCCCGGGTGTCCGTACACTGGAGGAGAGTGGTGAGCATCGATAATTGTGCGTTTTTCGGATACTCCCCCGGTAATAACGCGTCGGCCTTCCTTGTACCATACCCCGTCGATTTTCATCAGTCTGTGTGTATTGATCCACTGTTGTATTTGTGTCTCATCTTGTGCTTGTTCGGTCACCTCCATAGCTTCAACGGATGTCGTACCTGTCGTTCAGAGGAACATGTGATCCGGGAGTACCACCACACTTTGATTGTCGCTGTTCCCGGTATCATAGTCACTGCGTCTAGACAGTGCGTCAGCGCGTCCATTTGCTCGTCCTGCAACGTGCTTTATTTTGATTGGATACTCGGACAGTTCAACTACTTCCCTCGCTATCCGCCTGTTAATGTTCTGGGGGCTTCTCCAGTATAGCAGGTTTGCGTGGTCTGAGTGGACGATAATGTCATGTGGGGAGCCCGCTAGTAGGGGTTTCCAGTGCTTGAGCGCTTCCACTATCGCCAATAGTTCGAGATCGTATACGTGGTAGTTGCGTTGAGCCGGGTCTAGCGTCTTTGAATAGTATCCGATCGGGTGTTTCTTTCCGTCTTGCTTCCGTTGCAGGAGAACCCCTCCAATGGCATATCCTGAGGCGTCTACTTCCAGCTCGAACTGGTCTGTTAGTACTGGGTGCGCCAATATAGGCTCCTGCGTTACTCGTGCTTTGAGCGTGTCAAACGCTGTTTGTTGGTCTTGTCCCCACTTCCATGCTTCCTCTTTTCTTGTGAGTATGTTCAAAGGGTGTGCATGGTGTGCGAAACCTTTAATAAATGCGCGATAAAAATTGCAGAAGCCGAGAAAAGAGCGGACGTCCTTAACGGTTTTAGGGGTAGGCCAATCACGGATGCCCGCGATTTTTGCAGGATCCATACGTGTTACCCCCTTCTCAAGGATTACCCCCAGGTAATCCATCGCGGGCGCATGGAAAAGACACTTCTCGAGCTTGAAGTAGAGGTCGTGGTCCTTGGCGACCTGCAGGATGTCGCGAACTGCGTCAACATGGCCGTCAAGGCCGGAGCGGGATGCGATGCCGATGTCATCCATGTAGACGCAGATTGTGGTGCCGCGCGTTTCGTGTTTAAGAATGGTGTCGCGGTATATAAAGTTCATTATGGTCTGGAACGTAGTCGGAGAGTTAGTCAGCCCAAAGTACATGACCGTGGGTTCAAAAAGTCCGTAGCGCGTTTTAAAAGCTGCTTTTTCTTCGTCCCCCTCCTTGATGCGAACGTTGTTGTAGCCCCAGCGGATGTCGAGTTTCGTGTAGATGTCCGCGTTACTCAAGTCCGTGATGAGATCGGTAATGAGTGGGAGGGGGTATTGGTTTCGTACCGTTACGTCATTCAGTTTTCGATAGTCTTGTACGGGTCGAAGCTTGCCGTCCTTCTTCTTGATGAAGAAGAAAGGGGATGCGTACGGCGATTTGGAGGGTCGTATGTACCCCTTTTTCAGTTCATCGGTGATGAATGTTTGGAGTGCTTCATCCTCCTGCCGCGTAAGAGGATACACCTTACAGTCTAAAGCCACTGGTGCGTTCGGCTTCAGGTCAATGGCATGGTCCCAGGCCCTCTTCGGGGGAAATCGTCGTGATTCTTCTTCGCTGAAGAGTGCTGCGTATTGTGTATATTGTGGTGGCAGTGCTACAGCTTTCGTGTATTGTTTCGCATTGATGGCAAGTTCCGTTGCCATTGTGCGGATGGTGCATTGCTCCTCAAGTTGTTGAACGATCGCATCCCTTTCTTGAACGGGAAGCGATTCTGTAATAGTGGCGCCGATAACTGGTTGACGTATTATTTGGGGATTTACAGACCAGAGTACCACGGGTAACATGTCTTCATGGATAGTGGCGTACCGCCACGTGAATCTTGGTTCGAACGTGGCCAGCCACGGGTATCCTAGCACTACGTCTTCATTCCCAATATCCGTGATGAGGAATCTCATTTCCTTATGGATTCCTTTAGTGCGTACATCAAGGTCCACATAATGAGTGATGGACCCCCCTTTGTTTTCCGTGTTGTCGATATTCCATATTTTTCGCAGCTTTTCCAGGGGAACCAGTCCCAGCCCCATTCTTTTTGCGAATTTGTGGTTCATGAAGCAGTCGGTGGCTCCACTGTCCACTAGTGCTTGTATGTCAGCCATAGCGTGATGTGTGCGAGTCGAAATCGGAATATGCATAGATCGAAAACACGTAGTTACTATTACAACATCACGAGAATGTATTGCCCTCACCCAGGCCGCCGGGTTTAGGCGTTTGAAAAATCCTCCCGTTCCCAGATTCCTTTCATCACCAGCTCTTGGGTCTCATCGCTCTTGTTAGCGATCGTCTGGAGTACTTGCGCCGCTTCCTGTTGTGGTGATAAGTTTGTGGTGGCGCGGGCTTGTACTGGTGGTGGTTGACTCTGTCGTGGTTTCCGTGGCTGTGTACAATCACGACTGAAATGTCCATATTGCTGGCAATTGTAACATTGTACTCCCCTGATGTCACGGGGTTGCCCCCTTTGTCGTTGGACGTATCCTCCCCTAGGTGCGTACCGCCCCCTCGATCCTTGAGTATACGGTCGGAAATTTGGGTCGTTGGGACTCATGTCTTCAGAGCCTGTGACCGCCGCAACGCTATTGTCAACTTCTCCTCCTCTTGCTCTGGCCCGTGCAGACGTATCCATTGCGTCAGGGTGTGTGAGGTGCGGGGGTGGGAAGTACCCTCCTCAGTTTCCGGGGCGATTTCGATACTTTTCCAGGTTTCTCTTTCCTTCGTTAAAGTGGTTTTGAAGGTGGATGTACTGTTCTTGCCTTTTAAGGAGGGCCGCCTTCCATCCTTCGTAGCTTTGCGGATTGTCGAGCGTGTAACACTGTTCGTATAGTTTGTGTGGGAGTCCCTTGGTGAATACGTTGATCACCATTGGTGAGTCTGCTCGATAGCCAGCACGCCGCACTAATTCTTTGAATTTTGACACGTACTTGTCAACATCTCCTCCTTCCATACGTATCCCATCTTGCAATGCCGTCCGCGCTTGCTCTTGCTCCAATGTGTTCGTAAATCGCCTCTTGAAGCTGCGGTATACAGCTTCCCATATTCGTTTGTCGTCCTCCGGTATTCCGTTTGCGATTTGTAGCGTTAGCCATCTGGTGTGGGTCGTAATCCATTCGTTCAGGTCATCTCCTTCCAGAAAGGTGAGGAAGAGGATGGCGCGCGAGTAGGCTTCTCGCATTGTTTGCGTATGGCGATTCATGCCTCTGTACAATTCCCACTTGGTAAGGAACGTTTCAGTAGCTTTTCTGTCTCTGCGAAATATAGGAGGTGGCTGCCCTTGTAGTTTGTTATAATCCCCTCTTCCATCGGGGTTAGCCCCTGGTGGACCTCCGCCTCCTCCGCCGTTACCGCCCCCGCCTCCGCCTCCCGGTGGTGGTGGCCCCCCTGCAGGCGGTCGTCGGGGTGGTATCCCTCCTGGATAGCGTCCGGGAGGTCCTCCTCCTCTTGGAATGTTGGCGGGTATTCCTTCACCTTCTACGCGTTGCCTTGCCAGATAGCCCCATACTCGGCTTTGTTCTCTATCGGAGGGTGGGTCAGGCTGATCTGGCCCATACATTCGTTGGTTCGCAAGTTCATCGAGTGTTACATGGTGACCTGTGTTTGGGTCAATGATTCGTTCTTCTGGTTGTAGTGGCGTAGGTGCCCTTTCTTCTTCACACTCATTTTGTAGTCTTCGCTCGGCCAATGCGTCAGCGAGCCTATTCTCCTCTTCGGTGTAGGTGCGTGTTTCTGTAGCCATATCTGCGGGCGATCTGATGTTGATTTGTTCCGCTTGGGCAGCTAGAGAATTGATACGTATCTCGTCAAATCGTCGACGCTGTTGTTCTTCTTCTGCGTCTGGACGGTCTCCTACTTCGTCCTCTGTGGTGGTTGGTTCTGTGCTGCCTTCGGATGGCGCCTGTGCACTGTCGTCTTCTGTGCCGTCAATTGGGCCCCACTGGTCTCGATGTACCACTTCACTTCGCAAGATGTTGCAATTGTATTCGCTTCCTGTAGGTCGGAGTACGTCCCACCGTCCTCTGCGAGGGCTCCAAGCAACTTCTGTCCAACACGTATGTTCGAAATTAAACTCAACTGGGTAAACCCTTGATGGTCTCGTGGGTATGTCTACCCAATATCCGGTAACGTCGTTGACTGTTCCCCACCACGCGTTTCTCAGGTATCGGGTGGGAACGTTTCGGTCTCCTCTTCGTTCGATGGAGTATTGTGCAAATACCCAACTATCGGCAGTTGTTTCGGTCGCCACGATGGGAGCTTGGTCTTAATGTTACGTGTCTATCGGCACGTGGCTCGACTTGAGCAGAGGGAAGGCGACACAACTGATCAACGACTTAGCGATATGACGGCCCTTCGTGGCACGTGATCGTGGGAGTATAACAGCAAGCCCTACTCGTGGGACAATACTGACTCGAGGGTAATAACGGTGAGGCAGACTCCTATCAAGAGGAGCGCAAGACTTAGACCGATGAGAAGAGATAAGACGGATGAAGACAAGATAGATTCAAGAAGACCAAGCTGTGGACTATGGCGCAGCTTGGCTAACCTTATATACATATACGCGAGGGCTTTAAAGCGCCTCTTGAAAGATATGTAACCAATCACGTATAGTATGGTTATCGTAATAGTCCGTCCGAGTCATAGATAGCGTACAGTAACAAACCAATCACATACCTCAACCTTATCGTACAGTACTGGGGTTATCAATCCGTTATCTGTGAGTCACACACCATTATCACATGCCACCAGTCCGGGAATACAAGCTACCCGGATCTCGTATCGTAACAACTGGGGAGCTGCCAAACTTCAATTTTGTGTTGCTGGTAGGAGTGCAACACTTAGTGAGATGGAGCAAAAGATGTGGGAGTGTCTTGATGGTGTTCCTGTTAATCAAATAAGGTGGTGAGCACAGATTTTCCTTTTTCTAATCCTTTGTTTCTTACTGGATATATAGTTATGCTAATCACTCAGCACAGTTTATCCATGCATATGAAGAGGGCTTGACAGGTGCACAGGCAAGTGTGGGCTAACAGAAAGTATCATGGGCATTGTTCCCTTCCACCAGACATGATTAAGGAAATTAAGGCCTCTGTAGCACTTGTTAGACCTGAACAAATCCCTTAGAATGTGGAAGTGAGCGAATTTATTTATATTACATGAACCTGAACAAATCTAAGGGCGGCAGTATTAGTCTAACAGTAATGGGGTATTGTAAACAGACCAGACTTACCCCTTAGAATGTGGGAGTGAGTGAACTAAGGGGATCTATACACAACATAAACTAATTATACCAAACTGATGAATTCTGAATCATAAACAAAGTCCAATAGTGTAAACACAGTCCAGAACCGGCCATGTGACTTGTGACACTGGGGAACAACAGCACTCTCATAATGCACTGTAAATCTTTATGGACCCCTCCTCAACTCCCCACTCCCCTGCTTTCACAAGATTTTTTCTTTCTATTTTTTTTTGGTAGCTGGACCTCAAGATTTGTTACGCTTATGTAATACAAACCCTAGGGTTTAAAGCTGACATAAGGGGGGATGGATCCTTGTGACCGCTACCTTAACAGATGACGACACATCACCCTCGCGGACGACTTTGATATCATATCGTAAATTTGTTTATATACATAATAATGCTTCCTATCTCATGATCAGAAACTAGTTTGGTCAAGATACTACAACGATCCACAATGACCGAGTATATCGTACACATCATACATGGCTCGACTACACAATTCCTGGACCACTCGACATTCGATCTACTTATCGTCCCTCAACAGCCTCAATATCGGCAAGAAGATAGACTTGCGTGGAGAACCAGGTTCCCAAACCCGTTTAAACCGATGATCTGTTCTATTTTGATGAGATACTATCTTACCAGATGCAAGGATGAACGAACAATATCAGTCGCCATAATAAAGCCCGCAAATAGCTCGACAGTGTGCTCTTGAAGAGATATCGTAAGGTATTGTTGAATCTTCAAGTCAATATTCGCCTCCCGATAGTCTAGCTCCGCTTGGGTCAGGGCTAATTGAGGTGATAAGTGCGAGAGACATAGGAAAGTGGCATGCTTCAAGATGAGGATAACGGCTTCCGCAAACGTTAAATACACTCTAAAAATAATAAAGTAAAATACCAAGGATCAAATGATGACCAGTAAGATCTGTGACGGTGATCTAGAGAGATAAATATCATGAGCCAGAGACAAATGATTGTAATACGAAGATAACACATTTTGAATGGTGGACAGTGACATAACCAGCGTTACCTCATATAGAAGTGAGATTTTTGCTTGAGCGAACGTATGGAGAGCACTTACAAACTGGAGAAACAAAGATGGACACAATTAGCAAACTTGAAAGGAGAGCATGCACGCACGCTCTAGTAGGCCAGAGCCAGGGATGAGTACGATCAGTGGAGAGCCAAAGAGCGGCGTTGTCAGTAGGGTTGAAGCGCAACGAGGGACGCCAGCCACTCACTTCCTGCAGAGCCGAGGATAGGCATCGTCAGCAGGCTTTAAATGCAGCGTGGCACGGCAACCACTCACTCTCTGGAGAGCCGAGGACAGGCGTCGTCAGCAGGCTTGAAACGCAACGAGGCACGCCAGTCACTCACGGACTGGAGAGCCGAGGACAGGCGTCGTCAGCAGGCTTGAAACGCAGCGAGGCACGGCAGTCACTCACTTCCTGGAGAGCCGAGGACAGGCGTCGTCAGCAGGCTTGAAACGCAGCGAGGTACGGCAGTCACTCACCAACTGGAGAGCCGAGGACAGGCGTCGTCAGCAGGCTTGAAACGCAGCGAGGCACGGCAGTCACTCACTCTCTGGAGAGCCGAGGACAGGCGTCGTCAGCAGGCTTGAAACGCAGCGAAGCACGGCAGCCACTCACTTCCTGGAGAGCCGAGGACAGGCGTCGTCAGCAGGCTTGAAACGCAGCGAGGCACGGCAGTCACTCACTTTCTGGAGAGCCGAGGACAGGCGTCGTCAGCAGGCTTGAAACGCAGCGAGGCACGGCAGCCACTCACTTCCTGGAGAGCAGAGGACAGGCGTCGTCAGCAGGCTTGAAACGCAGCGAGGTACGGCAGTCACTCACTTCCTGGAGAGCCGAGGACAGGCGTCGTCAGCAGGCTTGAAACGCAGCGAGGCACGGCAGTCACTCACTCTCTGGAGAGCCGAGGACAGGCGTCGTCAGCAGGCTTGAAACGCAGCGAGGCACGGCAGTCACTCACTCTCTGGAGAGCAGAGGACAGGCGTCGTCAGCAGGCTTGAAACGCAGCGAGGCACGGCAGCCACTCACTCTCTGGAGAGCCGAGGACAGGCGTCGTCAGCAGGCTTGAAACGCAGCGGGGCACGGCAGCCACTCACGGACTGGAGAGCAGAGGACAGGCGTCGTCAGCAGGCTTGAAACGCAGCGAGGTACGGCAGTCACTCACGGACTGGAGAGCCGAGGACAGGCGTCGTCAGCAGGCTTGAAACGCAGCGAGGCACGGCAGTCACTCACTCTCTGGAGAGCCGAGGACAGGCGTCGTCAGCAGGCTTGAAACGCAGCGAGGCACGGCAGCCACTCACTTCCTGGAGAGCCGAGGACAGGCGTCGTCAGCAGGCTTGAAACGCAGCGAGGTACGGCAGTCCACTCACTCTCTGGAGAGCCGAGGACAGGCGTCGTCAGCAGGCTTGAAACGCAGCGAGGCACGGCAGCCACTCACTTCCTGGAGAGCAGAGGACAGGCGTCGTCAGCAGGCTTGAAACGCAGCGAGGTACGGCAGTCACTCACTTCCTGGAGAGCCGAGGACAGGCGTCGTCAGCAGGCTTGAAACGCAGCGAGGCACGCCAGTCACTCACTCTCTGGAGAGCCGAGGACAGGCGTCGTCAGCAGGCTTGAAACGCAGCGAGGCACGGCAGTCACTCACTCTCTGGAGAGCCGAGGACAGGCGTCGTCAGCAGGCTTGAAACGCAGCGAAGGCACGGCAGCCACTCACTTCCTGGAGAGCCGAGGACAGGCGTCGTCAGCAGGCTTGAAACGCAGCGAGGCACGGCAGTCACTCACTCTCTGGAGAGCCGAGGACAGGCGTCGTCAGCAGGCATGAAACGCAGCAAGGCACGGCAGCCACTCACTTCCTGGAGAGCAGAGGACAGGCGTCGTCAGCAGGCTTGAAACGCAGCGAGGTACGGCAGTCACTCACTTCCTGGAGAGCCGAGGACAGGCGTCGTCAGCAGGCTTGAAACGCAGCGAGGCACGGCAGTCACTCACTCTCTGGAGAGCCGAGGACAGGCGTCGTCAGCAGGCTTGAAACGCAGCGAGGCACGGCCAGTCACTCACGGACTGGAGAGCAGAGGACAGGCGTCGTCAGCAGGCTTGAAACGCAGCGAGGCACGGCAGTCACTCACCAACTGGAGAGCCGAGGACAGGCGTCGTCAGCAGGCTTGAAACGCAGCGAGGCACGGCAGCCACTCACGAACTGGAGAGCCGAGGACAGGCGTCGTCAGCAGGCTTGAAACGCAGCGGGGCACGGCAGCCACTCACGGACTGGAGAGCAGAGGACAGGCGTCGTCAGCAGGCTTGAAACGCAGCGAGGCACGGCAGTCACTCACTTTCTGGAGAGCCGAGGACAGGCGTCGTCAGCAGGCTTGAAACGCAGCGAGGCACGGCAGTCACTCACTTTCTGAAGAGCCGAGGACAGGCGTCGTCAGCAGGCTTGAAACGCAGCGAGGTACGGCAGTCACTCACCAACTGGAGAGCCGAGGACAGGCGTCGTCAGCAGGCTTGAAACGCAGCGAGGCACGGCAGTCACTCACGGACTGGAGAGCCGAGGACAGGCGTCGTCAGCAGGCTTGAAACGCAGCGAGGCACGACAGCCACTCACGGACTGGAGAGCCGAGGACAGGCGTCGTCAGCAGGCTTGAAACGCAGCGAGGCACGGCAGTCACTCACTTTCTGGAGAGCCGAGGACAGGCGTCGTCAGCAGGCTTGAAACGCAGCGAGGCACGGCAGTCACTCACGGACTGGAGAGCCGAGGACAGGCGTCGTCAGCAGGCTTGAAACGCAGCGAGGCACGGCAGTAACTCACTTCTGGAGAGCCGAGGACAGGCGTCGTCAGCAGGCTTGAAACGCAGCGAGGCACGGCAGCTACTCACTTCCTGGAGAGCCGAGGACAGGCGTCGTCAGCAGGCTTGAAACGCAGCGGGGCACGGCAGCCACTCACTTCCTGGAGAGCAGAGGACAGGCGTCGTCAGCAGGCTTGAAACGCAGCGAGGCACGGCAGTCACTCACTTCCTGGAGAGCCGAGGACAGGCGTCGTCAGCAGGCTTGAAACGCAGCGAGGCACGGCAGTCACTCACGGACTGGAGAGCCGAGGACAGGCGTCGTCAGCAGGCTTGAAACGCAGCGAGGCACGGCAGTCACTCACTTCCTGGAGAGCCGAGGACAGGCGTCGTCAGCAGGCTTGAAACGCAGCGAGGCACGGCAGCCACTCACGGACTGGAGAGCAGAGGACAGGCGTCGTCAGCAGGCTTGAAACGCAGCGAGGCACGGCAGCCACTCACTCTCTGGAGAGCCGAGGACAGGCGTCGTCAGCAGGCTTGAAACGCAGCGAGGCACGCCAGTCACTCACTCTCTGGAGAGCCGAGGACAGGCGTCGTCAGCAGGCTTGAAACGCAGCGAGGCACGCCAGTCACTCACTTTCTGGAGAGCCGAGGACAGGCGTCGTCAGCAGGCTTGAAACGCAGCGAGGCACGCCAGTCACTCACTCTCTGGAGAGCCGAGGACAGGCGTCGTCAGCAGGCTTGAAACGCAGCGAGGCACGCCAGTCACTCACTCTCTGGAGAGCCGAGGACAGGCGTCGTCAGCAGGCTTGAAACGCAGCGAGGCACGCAGTCACTCACGGACTGGAGAGCCGAGGACAGGCGTCGTCAGCAGGCTTGAAACGCAGCGAGGTACGGCAGTCACTCACCACTGGAGAGCCGAGGACAGGCGTCGTCAGCAGGCTTGAAACGCAGCGAGGCACGCCAGTCACTTACCAACTGGAGAGCCGAGGACAGGCGTCGTCAGCAGGCTTGAAACGCAGCGAGGCACGGCAGCCACTCACTCTCTGGAGAGCCGAGGACAGGCGTCGTCAGCAGGCTTGAAATGCAGCGAGGCATGGCAGCCACTCACGGACTGGAGAGCAGAGCACCAGCGTGGTCCGGTCAGTCTATTTGAAAAATGTGAGTAAGAGCTGCCACTCACCAACTAGGAGTTGGGCGACACCAAGCATCATGAGGCATGTACCACACATTAAGACTTTATCAATACTTGCCCAGACGTATGGAAACGGAACAAGACATTCCTGAACTACACCCTTTTTACCTCTGGCCTAAACACAGGCACCGGAATGGACACTGCAATGTTTGATGAGATCATCCCTCACGCCCTTTCAACTAGCGCACTCACCGGTTCAAAGCTATTTTAACACTGAATTCTAAATTATCCCTCTGCACAGCTAAAAGCATCAATGCGACAGTATCCTCATTCAATGCTGCGGCCGTCTTCTCAATAAGCTCATCGCAGCGCATATTTTGCCTGTGCATCTCTCCCGAAGAATATTAATCAGAATGTAACCCTGGCATTTGACTCTGGACCCACTTTCTAATCGCACAAATCTAACATCGTCACCAAGGGGGTGCAGGTAATGCTCTCGAAATTGTTTCTCGGCCACATCAGATATATTGTCATCTGGGTTTCCGTAATCCTCCAAATGGATTTTGACATTCCTTAGGAGTTGGTCATACTTGGTGAACACTACGATCACGGGAACTTCAAAGTGATGCGTTAAATACAGTCATGAAAGTTCGTTACGACGCCACCATTCTGGTCAGGGCAGATGTCCCTGACAAATTTGAGATCGAGTTGTGGTCGTTGGTTGTCCATTGGGACGCAGAACCTCAAAATATGACCATCAGTTGTCGTAATCGTGAACATTTGAGGGTCCATACCATATCGCATGCAATCTAGAACGCAGTATCCTTTCTCCACACTTGCGTCGAATGAATTCCTGCAAAATCTCGAGTTCCTCTTCGCTACCTGACTCAATTCCGCGAGAGTCGTGAAACACGTAACCCCGATGATTGGAAAACACAAGTTCGTCGTCGATCTTGTGCTCGCCTCGCTGGCTTCATGTTTAGAAACAACCGAACAGAAGTACTATTGTCACTAACATCTATGGACGGGTCAAGTGTAACCTGGTCGGCAGTGAGATCCGACTCGCATACAAAAGTCTTGGACCACGTACCTTCTCATTTCCCCGGTAAATAATGGGGCTCTCCGTGGTGTCGCAGACTCTTTGGAGGATGGACGTCTTTCCTGCGTTTGCCCTTCCTATAATAAGGACTCGGAACTGGATATGTGGGACTTGACGACGGGGCATTGACTTGGGCATTGGCGGGACGGAGTCTGGGAAAGCGAGAGTTGTTGAACGATTTGATCCCGTCATCGATCGATGGTTCACACGATCGAGTCACGAGTCAGTTCACCTTCCTTATTTGACCCTGACCTCGTCTCTACCCAGTCGTGCAACAAGGCTCAGGCAACTCGATCTTCATCAACGTCTTTATCCTGTCGTCTCATGCATCCGCAACATTGCGACATATCACCCGACTACCAGGTTGGCAGAATGACCAGTGTGCTTTTCCTTATGTTTCTCCATCTTACCTATTCTTTCCACCCACCGACTGCGTATTGTTGGGTCTAGCTTGCGTTATCGTCTCCACCCAGAGAACGTCCACCAGCGCATATATAGAACATCTGAGCCAGGGCTACAACCTCCGCATACTACTCATGTGTGATATCGTGCGTTGCGCTCGCCTCACTCTTACGCATCCCGCTCATGCTCTTGCTCCCTAATCAGAACATCAGAGCTGATGAAAGTCTGCCTGCTTAACAACATCGCCGTCGTCGTGGCCTGGTCGTGAGAAAACTCTCACAAGATGACAGAACCACATACCCACACCATACCACTCGCACACGTTGTGCGCGCGTGCAGCGTAGATGAGGCAGGCCAATATCTTACAGCATACAAACAGTCCGAGTGTCGCCCACCTACGCTGATCCACGAGCGTGTCTACATATCCCCAGGTGTGCTCCTACGTACGGCGCTGACCAGCATCCCGCGCGTGAACAAGACGGACGTCGAGATCCTCACGCGCGTCATTTGGTGTGCGTCCAAACTGCCCTCCTTCTCTTCTCCCCCCTTCCTCTGACAGGACGTGGACGTGTCAATCACAGAGCTTCGCAAAGGCCGATGTTGCGTAGCTAGCGCGCCTCCCCAGCTCTCGCCCGAAAATGGTTGCCAGGCTCAAGGACACGTTCGAGCTGCCTTTCCGTACCAGCACGGTGGGCGATACGTTCCTCGCCCCCGATGACGCCCCCACAGTATCTGCATCCGCCTCAACCTCTGCGACTACCGCGACCTCTGCGTGTGTGCCCCCTAGTGGCAGCAGAGGCGACGGGAGCGCTCAAACGGGTAAGGACACGACCTGGGACATCGAGCTCGATCTCAACTCCCCTGCGCCGGCTAAGGTACGCAAAGAGCGGGAGAGCCCGCTGTGGGACATTGAGCTCGACGAGGGTGCCCCGTTTCCCACTGGGGACGAGATCGAGAGCTCGTCCGATGACACAGACACAGACATCGCACTTGCACTGCGCGCGAAACGGCAATGCGCCTGACACGTGCCGCTGTGGTATCCTGGAAGGGATGGTTGGGGTCTTTTACTACACAAGTACTAGCAAATAATTTCTATTGTATAAATTTGGATAAAAAACACACGCAGGAGGAGACAGGAAGAACTTGAAAGAGCGGTCGTCGTCAATAAACTCAGTCTAGAAGCTGGTGGAATGCGATGCATCTTGTCGCCTTTGTGCTTCAAAGGGCGGCTCATGTCACTGGACAGGTTTCCACGGGCGTTCTGCCTGTTGGACAGGCCATTGCCTCCTGGTGCGCACGTGGCTTGCTCTTGACGAGTTGCCGCCTAGCCTTGACGAGACATACGAACACACATTACTAGATATCCATGAGGTAGATTGGGAATTTTGCATTGCATTTGCTATTTATCTTACTAGTTGTGACTTACCACCTCTTTTAGATCGATATCTAACTTACTGTAATTGTAATGTTAGCAGTACGCGCATCGTGTATCTGGCCTGTAGTTTTTTTTTGTATGTGTCTTTTTTTTTATCACTTGTTCTACCCGCGCATTAGGATACAGAGAGTTTAACGTAAGTTTCAATAAGTCCGGATGACCGGCCCGGAGTCTCGTTCATACAACAAGTTAGGGATCATCGCTCAGGCTTTGTATATTTACGAATCTTTGGTTCTGAAAGTACTAGCCGCCATTGCGTGACACTATGAAGGAGGCACACGAGCGCGCGAACGGGAAATAACCCTCACTGCCCTGTCCGCAAACAGTTTGTCTACATCGGGCCGCCCCAAGTCCTCCATCGCGTCGTCAATATGTGAACCGGACTGCTCCTCCACCATGTTCCGCAACAGTTTCAGAAGCTCGTCGGTGATGTATTCTGGGTACTTGCGATTAGAAAAGATGCCACGGTAAGGGTCAGCCATGTCGCAGACGAGGTTAAGAATGACACGCTGTGTTCCGATAGAATCTTTGTGTTGCCTCCAGTCGGATGTGATGTCTCTGAACGTTCTAATATAAAGGGCGGAGTGGGTGTCCCGCGATGACGCCACGGATAACAGTCGTGGGAGCACAAGGAAGAAAAGTTCGACCGAAAATCCGAGGCCACCACCATCACGGAGATCTTGTAGGCGCCATAGTTGTCGTTCCATCAGTTGTCGTTGATGAACGATTGACCGCCCACGATTTGCGTTGTCCCACAGGGTATGCAGGCTGCCAAGGACCTTATCGTGGACGCCGTTGGTTTTTCTGTCGACGATGTCGCGGAATGGTTGGGCATAGGAGCATAAAAGGCGAAGGCGCTGACGCAGGAATATGAACTGCGGTGTGAATTCTTGTCGTTCGGGGTCTGAAAGATTGAAGAAACGGGTTGGCTGGATGAGTCCTGTCTCTTTGAACTCGTCGAAAGATACACCAGGCAGGTTTAGATTCAAACCATGGTCAACAGAACGAATGATACCGTTGACCTCAGAAAGGGACATATCGATCGACTCCATCTGGTCCGCCGCAGGGACAATGCGTTCGAGCATGGAAATGTCGGCCTTGTGATTGCTTGCCAGAGCCTCCCTCACCTCGTCCATCCATCCCACATCGCCCGGTCTGATTTCTCTGCACAGTTTACGCATGCAAAATTGGAAAGCGGTCTCGAAATAACTGTCAATCCTTCGGGCATTCTCGAGCGCCATTTCATCGGCGTCACCGTGGTTTGTTTGTCCGCCGCCGCCTTCCACTTGGAACCGTGAAAGTTGATCGATAGCTGTACGCGCATATGCTTCTATAGAATCATGGTTTGAAATCCCTGAGGTGACGACCAGAAGAGATAGGCATGTCCAGTGCGCGACAAACGACTGGTCAGATCCCGCTGGAGATAGCGCACGATTCTTCTCGAATCCACCTAGTTCGCTGAGTAAGCTTCCGAGATCTCCAAACAGTTCCAGTCTGATATCGGCATAGAACACGAGTGATGCCACCGCCCCAACGCATCCGCGTGCACGCTTGCGCCACAATTCCTCGTTTGCAAATACGCTGCGATTGTTGCATGTATCAACTAGGTGCCGCACGCGTTTGCAAAGGTCGTAAATGGCTGTTTGAGGATCGTTAGGCGCATGAGGTATTGACTGGGTCACCGTCTCGTGGTGGGGGATGTCGCCCGCAGTACGTATCCCAGGACGTTCAAAGAGACGAAGGAGGCTACGGGGATGGGTGCGCTGTGGAAGTGGGGAACTGTGGTGCGGTCTAGGTGTGAGGCGCAAGCCGTTTGACCTGAAATTTGTGTCTTCATATCGCTTTACTTTCGAAACCTCGCCCCATACTTCGACGCCCCATTTCGAGGTAAAAGTGCCGGGGATAGCCATCACAAATGATTCCATCTCGTCGTCCTCTGTACTATTATCGATCAACCATCGGATTGCCTGAACGTCACGACCTTGGCGTTCTTCATTCTCTTCCATCGCCAGCTGTGCGCGCCCTTCAGACATGTTCGAGCTCACCGTCTTACGAGTACCACCAGACGCCCGATCGGAGTAGCTTCGCGGATGCACCTTCTGCTTCAGATACCAGATCATGCGGGAAAATGGGTTTTGAAATGGAGATTGGGGTTTCACGATTGGAGTAAACGTGCTCAAGATGTAGAGAAACCCACAAATAGCAATCGGAATGATCGTGGTGGTACCAATGGTCGTGTTAAGAGCAAAGAGGGAGTCGCCGAGACCCAAGAAGAATAAGAAGAGGGAAACATGGACAAATCCCGGCACAAATTCCGCCACCATTGGCATATGCCATCCCTCTGCACCTTCGTAAAGATATTGGCGCAGTCGAGAGCTCTTCAGAGGATTGCTATACCGCTGAAACACGTCCATGTAGTCTCGTACCCATTGTTGAACAAGGGTTGCGAGGAGCGCAGCGGAAAGGCTGAACACGAGGCTCATGAACCAAAAGGCGTTGACCCGGACATCAGACGATTTTGGAGTGAAATCGGGATAAGGTAGAGGTGGAGTGGATGGGATAGACACCTGTGGGGCGATAGAAGAGACCTGTTGAGATATCTGCGCGAGTAGCGCAACATTCTGTTGCTGGTAGTAGACCATCTGCTGGGCAGGATCGACTTGAAGATCGTGAACCTTATCAGTGATAAAGGAAACGAGAGCAGCAGAGTATAAACCGGCCTAGGCGATCACGCATCAGCTAAAATGTTGGGTAGAAATATAGATTAAATACACACAAATATGAGGACGCCGTCCATATCGTCTTTCAAGGATTGGATTCGGGCTTTGTCGTGGCTCTTCGCTTCCTTCATGTGAAGAGACCACAAGGCGTTGGCGCTGTCGTCGAAATCTCCGATCATGGGAGGCATCTCAGGGGGTGTGTCACCGGGAGTACTACGGTCGCCAGTTTGATGGTTGTCAGCTGTTTGTTTGTAACATGTTAGGTCCAAAGTCACTGGGGTACTAGGAAACTCACCAGAATTGGTGGGTTTGTTTTTTGGGACCTGGGACTGCGACCGAGTTGACGAGTCAGCCCAATCTTCGCAGTCTGCTTGCCTTGCCGGTAGATTGCTTCCAGTGGCTCCCGAAGCTTTGCCATTTCGTCCAGACGTTCGGGTGCTCATTTCATGAGATCCTCTCTGTCCGACCTCTTTGTAAAGAAGGGTGAGTAGAGAGTACAAGACAAGTTGTAATGCACACCTTCGTCCTGAGGCTGAGCCTCAAGATCAGCACCTCGAGAGTTATTTCTTCTCCTGGATTTCCTAGTCATTACCAGTTGTGCAGAATGCAGATAAGTGGGCAGAGGGGAGGAAGGTCACAAAGGTCAAAGTACTACTATGAACGCCTTATGTGGTTGGTGTTCAACACCTCACCCGTAAATATTCTGGACAACTCACGACCGGTCCGGCTGGTCTGAAATCAAAATTCAGTCTCCGCCTAAACATGCTCTTACTTCCTTATGTCGCAAAATTGGGAAAGGGTTTATAAAGCTGTTTCCATAACTATTGACCACTAAAATATACAGACACAGGTGGATTTTCAAATCTCAAGAGTGGGGTTCATAGTTAAGTAGAGTGTGAAATTTTTGGGTTATTAGTTATCTTGCAAAATTGGGGTTATGGAATAGTTGTCCCACCTTTGGGCCCATGCTGCATTGCAAAGTTGGGTTATCACCTCATTGCAGAGTTTTGTTGTTTGTTGTGACCAACATCCCCCCTCCTCCACCCAAACTGAAGTCTTGATCAGACTTTACTCTATCACAAACCTGACTTAGTTGCACATCACATGAATGCCTGTGTGAACATAACAGTGTGCCTATGGATGGTGTTTGGTGGTGGCACCCTCTCTGGTGTCAGCACACTACTGTGCCTACTGTGCCTACATTGAATAGATTACTCTCCCCTATCCCATCAGGTAAATATATATTTTTCTTGAAAAATGATTAAGGTGTGTCACAAAGAGTTAGTGATCCCTTTGCACCTGTGAGCTCAACTTAGCATTGAAATTGGTTTGCAGATTAATATTTTCCATTTTTTTAATCTGTGGATTTAATAACTTTCTTTTTTTAATTACTGCAAATAATTTCTCATGGGAAGAAACCCTGGCATAGTTACCAAACACCCTTTCAGACTTAGCCTGTATCTGTAAGATGATTGCAAGAGGCCCCCTGTATTGGATTTTGCTGTAGTTAATAAATAATCCTATGAAGATTCATTTGAGAAAGTATCATCTCACAGAGTCTATTGGCTGGTATTACTTGAACAATATTTTGTGAATTTTTTGTGTCACTGGAGAAAAAAGAACACTTTGTAGGCTTTCAAGCAGCTTCAATGTGTCTCATTGTTCCATCACATCTACAATATTATCCTCACATGCACTTATGTCCACATACATTTACACTCAAAACTATCTTGGGCTCCGAATTGTACATCTTTATTCTAGAGTGCCTAAAATGGATATTCGCTTGCCTATTGGAAGTGCGTCCAAACAAGTCCAAAGAGTCGCGTCGCGTCGCGGAAGGCCACGGCCGCCCGTCGCGATCGGCGTATTATATATAAATGAAATGCGCCGCCTTTGAACACCGTTTCTTTTCTTCTGCCAACCAACCAAAATGTCTCCCACTATCCAGAGCCCCGCACCAGTGTTCAGCGTCACTGCTCTCGTAGACGGTGCTTTCAAGGAGGTCTCCTTGGCAGACTACCTCGGTCAATGGTGGCTATTTACGCGTTTTTCTCTCGTTTTGCCTTTCTCTGATCTGTCCATCTCAGGGTGATCCTGATGTTCTACCCTCTGTACGCATGTCCCAAATTCCTCACGTGCCATCCGTCTCAATCATCCCACACTGTTTTTTCATCTGGTTGTAGTGACTTCACCTTTGTCTGCCCTACCGAAATCCTCGCGTTCAACGATGCGCTCCCAGAATTTGCCCGCCTCAACACCACAGTGCTCGGTACGCCTTTTCCTCGAGCCAAGCCACGATTAGATTCATTGATTACGCGCATATGTGGCAGCTATATCGACCGACTCGGAGTACTCGCACCACGCCTGGGCGCAGCAAGCGCGCAGTGCTGGCGGGCTCGGACCCAACCTGCGCATTCCGCTGCTCGCGGACCGCAACATGCGCGTGGCGCGCGAGTACGGGTGTCTGATCGAGGACAAAGGCATCACTTTCCGCGCGAGCTACCTGATCGACCCCAAGGGTGTGCTTAGGTACGGTTTCTCTCTCCCTCTACATGAGTTGGTTGGCGTTGGCTGACAGTGTATCATAGGCAGATCACGATGAACGATCTGCCCGTCGGACGGTCCGTCGACGAGGCGCTGCGTCTCGTGCAGGCGTTCCAGTTCACTGTAAGCTTTTCTGTTGCTATCTGTGTGGCGGACGGGGTGCTGATGTGGTGCGGCAAATTCGAAGGACGCCCATGGCGAAGTTTGCCCCGCGAACTGGAAGGAAGGGAGCAGGACCATCCGCGCGGATCCCCTTGCGAAACTCGATTACTTTGCCGCCGCCGCCGATGGGGCGCACGAGAATGGCAAGGCGAACGGGACCAAGCGCGCGCGCATGGACGCCGATTGAATGACTGATGCGCGCGTCTGCCAAAGCGTGCCTGACGATCTAGAGCGAATTGATAGAGACAGTCAGCATAGATCTTTGCTATAATCACCAAAAGCGCACCATCTTTTTTTATTGTCTACATAATACCATTTGCTATTTGCTCTCCACTTGCTATCCATGCGTGTTGGTCGGTTCCAGGGATTCGACGCCGGGGGCGTCCCCGAGGAAGTTCCATTTCAGCCAAGGGTGAAACAAAAGCACACAAGCGCCGAATGAGAACCTTTCAATCCCGAACAAATCACACAAGCACAACTAGATAGACTGAATCAGCTGCTCATTCACTCACTACCGCCCATTTGCTGCTCGCGCTTCCACTTGTCGTAGCACTCGAGCGTGACGCTCGCCAAGAAGCACGGTATGCTCTGCTCAATCTCGACCCAGTTCCGCATGAGCTGCGGCAGTTCCTGCGGGCCACCCTCGCCCTGCGCGACGAGCTGCATGCGCGCCCCTCCTCCTCCTCCGCCCTTCGGTGCAGGCTGAAAGACGAACGCGGCGCCAAGGTCGTATTGCGACGTGACGCGCACCTGGCCGTTATCGTAGAACGCGAGCTTGACGCCAAGGATCGCCGAGAGCGCCTCGCGGAACTCGGCCGTCTTGCCCGTGAACACCTGCCGTAGGCGCAGCATACGCTTGTCACGCTGCTTGAGCTCCGCCTCGAGCTGCGCCTTTTCCTCGCAGACTGCCGCCCAGCTCGCCCGCGGCACTAGCTGCTCCTCTGCTTTGGCGTTCGCGTCGACTACTTTGGCATTGGGCGTTGACTGTTCGAGAGCGGAGAGGCGCTGGAGGAGCGCCGCGTTCTCGGTTTTGAGTCGGTCAAGCGCGGCTTGTCGGAGGTCGGCCCAGTTCTGTGCGGGGTTCGCGCAGAGCGAGAGCACGCGCACGCCGGGGGGCACGTGCCGTCCCGCACCGATCTCGCCGCGCAACTCGAAGAGCGTCTGTTCGAGCTCCTCGATCCTCTCTCTGTCCTTCTCCGCCTCCTCTTCCTTTTCTTCCAGCGCTGAAGGGGGGGAATTAGGGAAGGGTGGCGCATTGGTGGGAGACAACGCACCTCGGCGCGCCTCCTGCAGCGCGTGCTTCTCGTTGGCCAGCTCGTCACGCAAGGCTTGGAGGCCCGCGCCCTGGTTGAGCGCGGGCCGCTTCGCGAGCTCTTGGATCTCAGTTTCGAGCGCGCGCATGTGGGTCTTGTACTCGTCCACCAGCGCCTCGAGCTCCCTGAGGTGAAGTTCTTTCGCCTGGTCGACATTGCCAGTGCCCTGCGCAGCCTCCTCGCTCGCGTAGCTCGCCTATCGGGTAGTCAGCGCGAATTTTGAAGAAATTGAGAGATTGCCACGCGCGGCGCGGACGCACATTGAGTGCCTGTAGGAACCCAGTCTCCCGCGCAGCAAGTGCAGCGGCGCGCTCGGCCCTCGTCGCGCGATCTTCTGCCGCCCGCGTCGCCTGCAGCAGCGCATCGGCCGTCGCGCGTGCGTCAACCTCGCGTGCCTGTACGTCTGCGAGTTCCGCCTCGCGCTGGCGCAGCACCGCACGGTCAGAACCGTGCTCCTGGAGAAGGTGCGCATGCTCGAGGCGAAGGGTAGACAAGCTCTGCGTGATAGAGACGGGGGTCGCGGCGGGTGTCTCGGGAGCTGCAGTGTGTGCCGCCCTAGTCCACGTCAGAGAGTTCAGAACAGGAGGTGGGAAGATGGTAATGAGGACACACCACGCCCCGCGCTCGGCACGCGCCGCCTGTACCTCTGCCTCGAGGCGCACGACTGTCTCGCGCAGTTCGTCTGCGGCCAACGCGCGCCGCTCGAGCGAGCGGTTCTGCTCGCGCAGCACCTCGATAACCGCGTGCCGCTCGCGCAGGGAACCCAGCTCCGCCATCGCGCGTGAATGTGCCGTCTCCAGCTGCCGCGTGTGTTCTGCCTGGCGCGTGAGCTCGGCGCGCAGTACGGACCAGCTGGCCTCTTCTGCGTCGTGCCGCGAGAGGTCCGCCTGTACAGCTGCCTGGGCGTCGAGTGCGGATTGTAGGCGCAGGGCCTCGGCGCTGTGTGCAGCCGCTGCGTCGTGCGACGCGCGGAGCTCTGCGGAGAGGGAATCGACTTGGCGCTCGCGGGAGGTGAGCTCCGCGGCTTGCGCGGCGAGCTTCTGGGATGTGGAGTGCGAGAGCGCATCGAGTCTGTCCTGAAGGTCTGCGTAGTCCTCTTTGAGGGTACTTAGTTCCGAGCGCAGGTAGCGGACGTCCTGGTCTGCTTTTGCCTTGAAGTCGTTGTGGCATTAGTCTCGACTCGCAGCTCTTTTTTTCTTTGGGTACGAACTTTTTCATCATCGCGTTCTTTCGAGACCCGCTCCTTTTCCTCTCGCTCTTCTTGCTCGCGTTCGGCAAGCCACCGACGATCGGCTTCGAGGCGTTCAATAGTCGCGTCGCGCTCGCGGAGGCGGGTTTCGAGCTGGACGCGAGTGGTCTCTGCGGCGGCAAGTTTGCGTTCGAGAGACGCTTGGGAGAGGGTGGTATTCAGTGCCTGTGCGCGCTGCAGTCTCTTGGCCGTCGAGAGTTGTGGATCTGTACCCTGTCAGAAATGTGCCAATAAATCATGACGATGACGAACCACGCTCGAGCTCTGCAGCAAGCGAGTCACGTTTCGTGGTCGTTGTAGACCTTGACGAGGGCTGAGGCTGAGGACGACCCGGGGGCACCTTTCTTAGGCTCATCTAGGGGAGTGAGAGCCAACGTGACAGGACCATGTCACAAAGTGAGTAGGTTATGTCACTCCGTTCCGTGGTTGTACGAGCGGCGTCCGATTGACTCGTCTACCTTTGTCTTTACCCTTTGCCTCGTAACACATGGTCTCCGGTTCAGAGTACTCCTCAAGCTCCGAAAGCGACACTCCCATCGCAAAGAGGAAAAGAGCAACAGGTTCAAAGGCCGACGGCGATGATTTTTCGTTCAAAAACGTTCTCAGGCCCCCACGCTCAACAACTTACACCGCACAGGCACTCTATGGTGCGGCCGTCTCTTCGCCTCAGCTCACATTCTAACTTTTCGCTTCAGACCAGATTGTCGAAGGAGTGATTGATTTGGATCCCCACTATCAACGCGGTGCGTAACTCCTCGCTCGCCGCACCTTATTTCATTAATCACTCTTTCCTTGCGCTAGATGTCGTCTGGTCAGAGATCAAGCAGATTGGCCTCATTGATTCTATTTTCCGAAACTTTTATATACCGCCTATCATTTTTGGTAATCTCAATCCGCTTTTTTCTACTCATAAGCGCCTATATGCCTGAACGCCGTCACTCATAGCTGTGTCTCAGTCATCGGATGGGACGGAGCGGCGCGTTTGCATCGATGGCAAACAACGCTTGACCTCCATACAAAAGTAAGCACGTTGTCTCATTTCCAGTCCTTTCTGTTAATATTGTACGTCGTATTTTCAGATTCATGGATGGCCTGGTGCGTTTCTCTCGTCTCACCTTGCACACATATTATCTAATTTCGACCCTGTTTCACAGATATACCGTGTGTCTTCCCCTTGAGCTCCGCAATCTGCTTGCTAATGCGTCCCGTTGTTGGCGCGTGCAGATAAAGACGAGTGAGTTAGGGTCATTTCGTCCAGTTTATCTCAATACTGACATTGGATCACAGGGAGAGCAAGAGGAAGTACTGGTACAAGCAGAAAGCGGGGAAGCCAGGAAAGCAACTTCCAGCAAAGTACAAGCGAATGTTCTCCAACAAGCAAATCGTCTGCATCGAGTACATGGAGATCACAGAGGATGACGAGCGCGAGATCTTTCGGGTGCGCTGTGTCCTGCCCCCTTTTTTTAATCCCTCATTCCTGCAAAATAGCGAGTACAACTTGGTATGGCTCTCAATTACGCCGAGAAGATGAAAGCGGAAGCTCCGACCCCACGACAAACCCTTATTCACGAGCTCGTCCAAGAATTCTCCATGCCTCTTCGCTCCCTTGGATTTAATGATCGACGGGACGCCGCTTTCCGCTGGATCGCGCAGTCGCTCCAGACTATCCTCGACCCACGTCCCATCATCAAGCGCACGACCGCGACGACCGCACAACAGACCACATGGCTCAAGGACACCGCGCCGCTTGACCCTACGTGGAAAAAGCGTGTGCAGCACTCGTACAAGTTACTCATCGATACGCTTTCTGCACATCCGGAGTGCCTCAAAGTGTCGCGCGGGCCCGCGACGATCGCGCCGATCGACCTCGTGATGATGATCGTGCTCGTGTTTGAGTTCCACGA
This sequence comes from Lactarius psammicola, assembly GCA_025769895.1. Lineage (NCBI taxonomy): Eukaryota > Fungi > Basidiomycota > Agaricomycetes > Russulales > Russulaceae > Lactarius > Lactarius psammicola. The sequence goes on along the minus strand of WTXK01000032.1, from coordinate 212,920 downwards.
AAAGCTGCCAGCGTCGCGGCTGGCAGACGCGCTGCACGCTCTGCGCATGGCGGCGCGCAGGGAGACGAAGGACCTGATGTGGAAGAGCGAGCACATGGGTTACTATCTCGCCTTCCTTGACCGCCTCGAGCGGCTAGGCGAGGCGGCGCTGAGCTCGGGAGGCAGCAAGGATGCGCAGGTCGTAATGGACGTCGACCCGCCTCCAAAGCGGCAACGAACAGGTGGTACGTACCAATACCGCCCATTATCAACCGCTCACTCGCTCACTCTCACCCCTACCCGACGACAGATTACACACCAACATCCCTATCCTCTCCAGTGTCCTCTGTACCGCCCCAACGTAGCACAACAAGCACGCCGAAGCGCACATCAGTCAGCAGCAGGGCGCAGCAGCAGCAAGCATCCCAATCGCGTCCACCCTCGGCGGCTCCCCCACCCCCATCGCCCCTCACACCCGTCGCTCCGACCATGTCTGCCCCCACTAATTCAACTATGCATGCCGCCGCCCCCATCTCTTCTCCCGCACAGGCACAAGCCTCGGCGGGCCTCGCCGCACTAGAATCGATGCTCGCCACGTTCCCGTATCCACTTCCGCCCGCGAACACTGATCGTCTGGCGGCGATACGAGCGGCGAAGGTCGCTATTCTGAACGGGCAGCAGTCGCCACATCCACTGCCGGGAAGGCCAGCGCCTATAGGCAATAGTTTCGGAGGCGGCGGTGGCGGGCCGAGTAGTGGCGGAGGTGGCGGAGCAAGGAAGTAGTAATATATTATGTGTTTCTCTGTCTATGACGAAGTTCGAGAACTTGTATATAGAGTGAAGCGCAGATTAATTCATTCTTTTGATGACGATGGGTGCGGTGCGCTTTGTCGCGGGGCCGTGCAGTCATGCTTGTAGAAACTACAAGTTGCGCTACGGCGCTTTTTGGTGGTGCTTCTATCCCACCCTCACTCGTGTGCAAGAGAGTCTGGTTATTTGCCCCATCTCTACTATGAAAGTGTTTCCTTAAATAGTGCGATCTCGTAGTTCTCATTAAGTCTACATCGTATTCCCGTGTAATACACAAACAAGGGCAGTTATTGGACCCACAACTAACCCTGCGGCGGGTAGTTTTGAGAGAATAACAACACAATGAACTGTGCTGATGTCGTTCCGTTGATGGAAATGTTCCTACAACTAGGCGGCAGGTGATAGGTTAGAGCGCAGCGCCGATGGGGGAGTGGCGGTGATCATAGGACGTTGCCGAACATATGTGGTAAGTTAGAACGACCCATATAGCCCCCCTTCGGGCCGGACATACCGCCCCTTCCCAGTTCAAGTTGTTCCCTCACCTAAGGCGCGGCGTTGTCACACACATCTCGCGATGAGACGCTCCTTGTCGCGTTCGGATAATCCACGCTCGGCACACGAGACGTACCGCCATGGAAGAGCGCCCACGCCTCACTTGAAAGCTTGAAAGAGCGCGCAGTCAACCAGGGTCAAACGGGACAGAGCCCGCCTCAGGTCTTGAAGCAGCGCCTGTCTGTTGAAGGTATATGAGCAAGAGACCCGTGAAATGAGCCTTAGTAGGGCGATAAGGTGTTCGAATGTGACGAGAATAGCTAAACGCGAGACGAGACAACTCGTTTTTAAAACTTAGAGTCAAACAGAAGTAATGGAGGCGTTAAACTGATGACTTGATAGGCGACAAACCGAGGCTTTATTTACAGGAATAAAGGCAGTATTGTAATAAGAATGTCCAGAAAGATACATAACCCTGTCAACGATGTGCCATTAAGGGGATTTCCAGAGAAGGGTGATGGGGGGGGAGGTCGGAAACGCTATCGTTGGGTTTTTTTTTGATTTTTGAAGCTATCGTTGGGTTGGGCAGGACGGCCAGGTCCTCGTCAAAGATGGAATATGACCATGAGCGCGAGCGGACCGGGCGACCCGCGACTTGACGAGCGTGAATGAACGAGTTAAACACGTTTTTTATACACACCCCCTTGAACTTGCTTATGAGGTCCTGCAGATTCGGTAGCAACCCCGGGTCCGACCCCACTTCACCCACTTCCAGCGCACGAGAAAGCTCCTCCGAGAGCGCGCCACAAACGTGAAGCTCCTTCACAGCGACGAACGACCTGAGAAGTTCGTGCCACGTTGTGCCGTCGATCTCACCGTTCTGCCACTCGGTTGGCATCGCCTCTTGGTCAAAGTCGAGCGTGAGTTGCTCTACACCAGAGAGCGCGGGAATAAGCGCGCTGCAAATCTGCGCTGCGCAGTCGATTTGCCAGTCCAAGTTCTTGCACATCACTCGAAGGATGAGATGTCCGTTTCGCCCGTACCATAGGGTAACGTGGTGGTTCAGGAGTATGGTGACTTTATCACGCCTAAAAGCTACCTCCGCCTTGGGGAACGCAAGCCTTTTTGTTATATTGGTGAAGCGGGACAGGTGTGGTAACGCGAAGGCGATCTGACCGAATAGCGTTATGTCGAGTCGTTCCAGAAGAGGGGCCTTAATCTGAGAGACAAGGCGTTCCAGATAAGCGCTAACTCCTTGGAACGTGAGGTATTTGAGCTTGGGAAGCGTTGCGGGAGTTCTTCGTCTACCTAACAGTTCCCTCTCAGTAGGGGGACGGGGTATTGGGATGGAAAAACCGATAGTCAATTCCTCGAGTTGGGGAAGAGACCAAAGTCGTGCCACTAATTGCCCCGGAAGAAAGTAACCAGAAGCTCGGATGTTCGTAAGGGCGAGGGAGACGAGGGAGATAGTGGAGGAGAGCGACGATAATCCTTTTGGAAGACCGACGCCGATAAGTGTGAGGTGGCGTAGATTTGGGGCCAGAAAGGTATTAGGAAGCATTAGACTCGTGATTTTATCAGCTGTGAACGAGAGACAAAGGCGTTCCAGGATTGGGAAGGGCCCGTCCATGAGCATAAGGAATTTATGCAGAGTCGAAGGTGGGAGGTGGAGGTCAATACAGCGTACGCGATCACGCAACCGGAGCGCGTGGTATATTCCCAACTCATCTTTCTCACTTAGGGTCGCGGTTGGGGCCGCATACCGGTAATTGACAAAGAGCGGAATGGGCGGTAAATGGTCAAGCGTGTCCACTATAGGCCTGCCATTCGTGCATAGAATATGCATACCCAGGTGGAATGTCGATGAGAACACGAGGTGACGCCACCTTCGACAAACGTGAGAGAGCTTGCACCACCCAAATCGGTCATTCCAGGAATTCTTTTCGTCCAGTCGAAAGTAACTGAATATCCCAAGGAGTATATCGTCGTCGAGTGTATTGATAGTCGTGTATAGCACGAGGTATTCAGGTCGCTCGGATGTTGGAGGTGGTGGAGGTAGTTCCTATGCAGACGTTAGCGTTGGATGTCGGAGTAACTAGACGCAAGAAAACATACCAGACTACTCGTAGACCCAGCAGATTCTCGTGAACGGTATATGTGTATGTTTATAGAGCGCGATGTTGGGCGACTGAGCACTGTCCAGTCCTCGAATGTCCCCTCCAATGATGGATTGGCCGACGGTGTTGTTACAATGGGTCGCAAGCAGCGATGATTCAATCGGGAGCGGAAATCTGAGTCGTGGTACACGACTGGCTGTTCACAGTACCACAATTTTCCCCAGATACTGGAGCCTTTGACAAGTTGTTCTCCCTCAAGTACTCCAGAAATATCTGAAAATACGTCAGAGCAAGGGACGAGGTCAAGAAAGATTGCGCAAACCTCTGAAGACCAAGAGGCCATTCAGATACCATACATTGCCAAAGATCCTAGGCTTGTGTTCGGTATCAAGAAACACACGGCATGGCCTATCGAAGAGAACATAGACAGTGTCGTTGTGCTCAAGTGCTCCGCTTGTGTCTTGAAGTGGGTGGCGCCGAAACTTAGGCGTATATGCGCTCTCATCTGCAGGGCAACGCAAATAGAAGTGAGGGTTCTGCTCGAGGGTTATACGTGCACCGTCCTTGTAACGGCCAAAGTTCCAAAATATTTCTGGAAGGGATGGAAAGGCACTAAGCTCCTCTGATGCACGGATAAGATTATTGTCAAGACAAGCACCAACAAAATCGATGCTCACGGCTCACGGTGACGGCCTCTGGGTTATGAGGGGACAATAGTGGAGACTGGAGGAGCACGAAGTTGATGGTCATCGTTGGTCCCCATTCGTCCTCAAATTTCTGGAGAAGTAGAGTTGGGTGTAAGGTGTAAATAGACACGCATGCAAGCCTCACTACATGCGACCAATCTCTCTGTCCGCTATCTTTCCATTTTGCTATTTCCATTTTCGATAGGACGGTGAGTGGGAGGTCTCTGCCAGGACGTGAGTTAGTCCGGGACGCGAGTTAGTGGAGGGCTTTAAGTATTGCTGGCATTATTGCTCACAAACGATGCCTTCTCTCTGAGTGGGCACTCAATATCTCGGTTGCTTCTTTAAATCGTGCGTTCGCTTCATCAGTCACTTTCGTGCCAGAATCCGCAGCGGAACGCAACGCGAGATCACACACTCGACGCATTCTGCAAGGAACGTCAGAGACTGGGATACAAAAAATCTAGGGTGGTTGGTTACCTTCTCATCTCTGCGTCTTCGTGCAAGAGCTTTGGTGGCGCAAGACGGGAGAGGAGTTGACATATAGAAATCAATTCCATGGCCTGATTCCGGTAAGCTCTGCCGATGTTCCACGCATGCTCGAGAAACAGAGATCTATTGTCGTGCGCTTCCAATGGAAGGGTAGCGTAATCGGCCATCGTGTTGTATACTTGAATATTTTGGAACGATCTACTAGAAGTGGAGTCGTTCAGAATTGAAGCTCGGAGATCAGTATCGCGCTGGTCCAAAAAAAAAAGGGATCGGTATCGCGGGAAAACGCACACTCCTCACACGTCATGACACATGCATTTGACACATGCATTTATACCAAAAGAGTAGGACGGCGCCTAGCTCTCCCTTTCAGACATGTCACTTGTCTATGGCGTTATTAACTTACAAACACCGTGTTCCTCGTCGTGTTCGGATGATTCGCGCTCGGCACGGATATGAACAGCCACAGGGGAGAGCCGCCTCGTTTAGACACCGGAAAAGGCAAGTGCAGGAACTGCCCTTCTGTGGATGTTTTCCTCAACACAAGCACCGTATTGTGACAGAATCACACCCAGCCTCCCTAGAACCATCCCTCCTCTGAACTGCCCTTCAACAATGCTAATTCTGATATGCGCATTGCTTTGCTTTGCAGACACCCCTACCCTTCATCTCCACTTCTACCTCACTTCCGTGAGATGTGTTCGCATGTATCTGCGGTCCCACTGGCCCTCGTATCGCCATTTGATCGCCATCCTCCGAGTTTCCCGCCCCTAATATGCTCCTATCTCCTCGTTTCCGGCAATACCCAGTCCGCCCTCGTCCTCGACTCGCGCAACACCACCTGACTTGTGCGCATCCTCGCGCACATCCTGTCCTACGCGGATATTGCGCACCTCGCTGCGCTCGATAACTTGAAGCACGGCTATATCTACGTACACATGTGGCCAGCTAAGTGGAAATAGTTCTCTCGCTAGGTTCATTGCGCAGACCCGCCAATTGGCCCCACGCGATCCGCTGAGAAACAGCCGCCACATGTTGTCATCACCCGCCTACACCAATATCGTACAATGCAGATACCGCTACATCGCCCTTTGAGAAAGCATTTCGGAGCCAAGGCGTTGATGGTGGTTATAATAACCTCGCAGACCAGGAAGACTGTTGCAGAATCCGGAGACCTGGAAACCGCTACCGTCCAGCAGCATCTTGGTGATCTCTAGATTGACGACGTGAGATTGGTTGTGATGATCCGGGGGCACCATCCCGGCGACGACCTCGCTTGATGGTGTAAGGCCCCACCTGGCGCAGATCCTCGTTTACAACTTGACGGCGTAATTGCACCCGTCCCATCGCCTTTGGGTCCTCTGAGCGAATTCTTCGCTGCTGAGGTGCAACGTGGGGTGGTTTATGAGGGAGAAGAGGACCAAGTAGGAGGGTGAGGTTCGTCGTTGAACGATATTCCTCTCATATCGATCCCGAACGTGAACTCTTTCCTTACCGCGCTTGTGGGCGATAACGACTACAGTAAATATGGCGACGTGCTCATGCAAGAGCAGGAGCTACTCTAAGGCTGAGTGTGCGAAGACTTTGCATTTTCTCGTAAATTCCGTATATTTTCCTAAATTTTCGAAATTGTGGCGTCACTGGGAAATTTTCAGGTTTTCCTGATGTGGTCGCAGCTTGTAGAAGCCACAAGTTGCGTTGTGACGCCTTTAACTAGTGCTACTAACCCATCCTCACGCCTCTCATATACAAGAGAATTTGGTCATTCCACAACATTTCCCCATGGCCACTGAAAGTGGGTACCGTAGCTACGATGGCTACGACAGGGGCGGTAGAGGATAGTACAGGCGCTGGGGAAGGGAGAAGATGGTGGAGCTAAATGACGAGGCACTGGCGGAGGATGGCTCATGATTGTGAATGATTACTGGGGTGGAAAGAATGGGAATGATGAACGGACTGGGCGACCCGCGATCCGACGAGCGTGAATGAAAGAGTCAAATGGACTGGTCGCACGCACCCCTGCGGACCAACATACGAGTTCTTGCAGACCGGGTAGCAACCCCGGATCCGATCCTACATCATCCCCCTGTAGTGCACGAGAAAGCTCCTGCAAGAGCGCGTTGCATATATAAAGCTCCTTCACCTCGATGAACGACCGGAGAAGTTCGTGCCACGTCGTGCCATCGATCTCACCGTTCTGCCATTCAACCGGCATCATCGGTCTGCCAAAGTGGAGTGCAAGCTTCTCTACACCGGATAATGTGGGCATAAGCGTGCTGCAGATCTGCGCTGCGCAGTCGATTTGCCAGTCCAATTGCCTGCACTTCACACGCAGGATGAAACATCCGTTTAGTCGCGCAATGTCGTTGTCCAGGATTATGTACACCCAATCGTACCCAATGGAAACTCTCGCAGTGGTGAGCTTTAACTTGAGCCCTTCTGTTCTATTGGTGAAGTGAGATAGGTGTGGTAATGCGAAGGCGATCTGACCAAATAATGTAATGTCGAGTCGCTCAAGAAGAGGGGCCCTAATCTGAGTGACAAGGCATTCCAGATACGCGCTAACACCTTGGTACTTGAGGTATTTGAGGTTGGGAAGCGTCGCGGGAGTTCCTTGATTACCTAAAAGTTCCCTCTCGGCGCTGGGACGGGGTATTGGGATGGAGAAACCGATAGTTAATTTCTCGAGCTGGGGAAGAGCCCGAAGACGTGCCACTATTAGCCTCGGGCGAAAGTAACCAGAAGCTCCGATTTTCGTGAGCACGAGTGTGACGAGGGAGACAGTAGAGGAGAGCAATCGTAATCTTTTTGGAAGACCAATGCCGAGAAGAGCGAGGTGGCGTAGATTTGGGGCCATAAAGGTATTAGGAAGCATTAGACCCGTGATTTTATCAGCTGTAAACGAGAGAGAAAGGTGTTCCAGCATTGGGAAAGGTTTGTCCAAAAGCATAAGGACTTGATTTGAAATTAAAGGTGGGACGTGGAGGTCAATACGGCGAACACGATCACGCAACTGGAGCGCGTGATATATTCCTAACTCGTCTTGCCTCTTTATGGTCACATTTGTATACCTGTAATCGACGAAGAGTGGAAGGGGCGGCAAATGGTCTAGCGTGTCCACTATGGGGGTGCCAACGGTGCATAGAATATGCATACCAAGGTAGAATGCTGATTCGTATATGATGTGACGCCACCTTGGACAAACATGAGAGAGCTTGCGCCACCCAAGTCGGAGATTCCAATTATTCTGTTGGTCCAGTCGATAGCAGTTAAATACGCCGAGGAGTATATCATCGTTGAGCTGATGAACAGGTGCATAGAGTACACCGTATTTTTTCTCAGATGATGGAGGCGGTGGAGCTAGGTGTACTGTGAGTGAACTACATTGGTTGAATCGTCAGACCTGAGCCGCCTCACTTGCCTGTTGAAGGTGTTTCAAGTATCTGAGGGTCCTTTTCGAGACCATCCAACATATTGACCTTTGACTCGAGGGAATTACGGTCCTGAGGGTCGAGAACACGAGTGACATCTGCCAACTATAGGAGGAATTCAACAGCTATGTGGTATCAGAGAACAACCAAAGACCTACGGATTTGGATCTGCCGCACACGAAATTCACGGTGACCCGATGGTTGCTATCTGTTAAGACGCTCAGCGTGAAGGGCATTTTACTGGGAGACAAAGTCTACAACCTTCCAGTCTAACAGCTCTGTCGTCCCTAAACTGATCTGGCTTGAACTCAACCGAAATCTCAGCAACGCTTATTTTGAAACGAGCTCGCTGGATGGTCAATGTAGCACTGGTGTGGGTTCTAACGTAGCTGTGCGGAATGAATCAGTCTCTGAAATGATGACATCGTTATGCGGACAGACATATCGAGGGTCCAATGAACGGGATCGCCTTTCTTGAATTTGTCGGACTTGTGTTTCATACCGGCATCGTCCTTGAATACGAGCTCGAGGTCGGACGTCGGTCGTCTCCCGATAAAATGGACATATATTTCTACACAACTATATCGAGTCTGCTCAAAAACAATGGTAGGCTATACATACCTTTTAAATGAATAGATCTGTACGTGAATCGGTCAGCCTACAGCTCGAGTGAAAGCTGTGGACCCATAATTAACTGATCTTGATTGTCCATATCGGTTGCAGATCGTGGATTCGATTCAATCCAGAGATATAAGGAATTTGGTTCTTTAAGCAGTGCTGTGTCTGCGTGAGTGTGGGGAACTCTGATGAATTGGGCTCGAAGCTTGAAGTTGCACGCACGGGAAACAGGATTGGGAATTGTACCGTGACCCATGCGCGTCTGAAACTCGGCAGCACCGCACCGCCTGGCCACATGAGGTAGAGCGGTGGTCAGTGATTCTATTCCAGGCCTACACAACTTCTATAACGACATCCAGGCACCGACAACTTTCGTCCTCCCTCCAACGAGGTCGTTTAGTACGAATTCAGCAGACCACAGGAGGTTGAATTGATGCTCATACATACTCTCAGTGAGCGACGGCGAGGAGACAGAGACATCATCTATCCTGCATCACGCGCGGGACACACAGCCCCGACGGGTTCACTTCTCGCCGAAAAGTAGTGAATGGGCCATCAGCGCATCGGCATCGTGTGGGGGGACAAATAAGACATCAGTTGAGTGTCTTCTGGAATGGTGTAAGAATCCGTGCATTGTGTATATTGTCATGAGATCGTGACGGACGGGCTAATGGAAATTGCCAGCTCGCTCGTTTCTTTGCGTACACGTTCATGGGGTACTAACACGGGGGGGATAATGGCAATCACACGTCATTATCGCGAAAGACTTATAGCGACGACATAGGGACCTGATGTTGCAGTAAGGTACATGTTAGTCGACAATGGTGCTGGGTCGTTTGACCCGAGTTTAGATCGCGATGGCGGTCATACAGGCCCTGAGTGCAATGCCCCTCCCCTTCTCTCGTACGCCAATTCATCCTGGGAAGAAACAGTTGGCTCGACGGCATCTTCTTCAGTCAGTCTTGTAAAGCTCCATCTTTCCCCCAAATGACGGCGCAGATGCTTCTTACGTCCGCAATCTATCCCCGACCATTTACTCGCTAACCCTGCTAGCGACCCGTTGCGCCAGGTCTCTGCAGCATGACCCACTGCACCAAGACACGACGATGGCATCTGAGCCGACACTCGTCGCTTACGTGCTAGTGGCTTCCGCCGCGATGCACGACGTCCCGTCCGCTGCGTCGGAGCGGGCGTCTGCCGGGAACGGCAAGTTGAAGGTGCAGCCGCGGTGGCACTACGCTCGCGAGCTACACAAGATCGTCGACGATTCTGACATCGTACTTCCGTACTCGACGCGTGCGACTTGGCCGGGGCTGCAGCCGGCTGGTCGAGGAGAAGGGAGAAAGCAGCTCATGTCCGTGCTCAACAAGACCGGTGTGTACTCGTCTGTCTGCTTCTCTCTCTCGTAGACCTGGTGCCTCCTGAGAATGCCCTGGAATAGCTGAAGTACCACCGCCCTACGGCCTCAATACTGCCCTTCCTCTCCGCGGACTCATCAACGCGCACGTCTCCTTCGACACTGCACCGGGGTTCTCCGCCTTCTCAAGGTGTACAACCCGCTCGCAGCACTGAGGATCACCGTTGGGCGTCATCGACCTCCCGAACGTCGGCGAAAGTAACCAAATCAATACCCTCAAGCGCATACGAAGGAGCTGAAATCTGCTCAGCTCTAGCGGGTGCTGTGGATAGTCGTCTCTCCCGGTGTCATCTTTGATACCAACGAGGGTATACAGAGACGTGAGTTGTCTATGCTCCTACTACTACGCAACGTTGTCAAAACCGGAGGACGTCGATGGTCACATCTCCGTCAATGCACTGTTCCTCCTCCCGTACAGGCTCTACTCTAATTCTTCGCTGCAAGTCGAGGAGATCCTGGCGCATACACAAGCTGAAAGCTGGTGGAGATTTATAGTCTTACCATATTCAACGCAGCGCTCAAGTTCCTGACGATGCTCGCACTCCGCGCAGGTAGTCTACAAGTCAGTCTCCTTCCAGTCCTCCTATTCTTCCCTCCACTAGCCAATTCTCGGCTCCTCATTACATCTCCTGGGGGGTTGGAATCTTGACCTCCCCCAGTCAAGCTTTTGTCTTTATGCGGGCATGATTTTCGAGCTGCAAGCCCGGTAGCGGAGGATGCGGTGATCTCGTGTATGGCGTCGCACAAACACGGGGGCTGAGGTGGCACAGCGTCATCGATGCAAATTCGTAGTCCCAAGAGCATGGAAAAGTAGGTAAAGGTAGAGGAGAATGTATAGTAGAAGGGAAAAGTAAGAGAAAGTGTCATGGGTTGGATAAACGACGGAGTCGTGAGCACGGAGGGAGGCTAAGGGGGGTTGTATAGTACGAGGGCCAGGAATCGGAGCGATTAATAAAGTCGGAAAAACAGAAGCGGACGATGGTCGTTACAGTAAGGTCGTACCTTTACTCTAGATAAAGAGGTCCTGACGATTGGTGGAGTAGACAAAGGCTGTAATGAGACGATGAGTAGGGGATGGCAAGGGGGTGAATCGCAGTTGGGGAGCGTGAACCCTGGCGGCTTGCCAGCCGCTTATGGAAGGGAGTTGAGACAGTATCCATTGGGAAGCAGCACAAGAGAAGGAGAGAATGTGAGAATGGTGCTATAAAGGCGAGAGATAGACGGGATGGACAGAGAAGAACCGAATTCCAGAGAGACTCGGAGGCAAGGCTCGTCGAGTACACCCGTTTCAGTGAATGGAAAATGGCCCTCTCATATGGGCTCATGGAACAGGCTTCTGAGATCCATATCACAGAATATTCAGCACGCAATCAGATGAATTTGAAAACGATTCGGTGCACCAAATCTCTACGGGAAGGCAAATGGTGTCGCCCAAGGCGACACGGAATCGAAGCTCATAACGCTTATAGCTCTTGATCGGGTTGGGCCGACTACTCTTTGAGGGGCCGAGCCCGTGCGTGGTCGCGGGCGAAAAAACCGGACCGGGAGACCCGCGATTCGACGAGTGTCGATAAACGAGGCAAACATTGAGTCAAACACGTCTGCATGGTTCCCCTCGAACTCGCTTACGAATTGCTGCAAATCGGGTAGAAACCCCGGATCTGACCCTACATCATCCACCTCCAGCGCACGAGAAAGTTCCTCCAAGAGCCCACCGCAGATATGAAGCTCCTTCACCCTGAAGAACGACCTAAGAAGTTCGTGCCACATTGTGCCGTCGATCTCACCATTCTGCCATTCGCTCGGAATCATCTTGTCGTAAAGATCGAGCGTGAATTGCTCTACACCGGATAGCGTGGGGATAAGCGCGCTGCAGATCTGTGCTGCGCAGTCGATTTGCCAGTCTAACTGCTTGCACATCACACGGAGGAGGAAGGGTCCATCAGACCATGGCATACTGTAGTTAGCCGTGGTTATGGAGAATTCGTCGCGCCCAAAAAAGACCTTCGCTTTGGGGAGCTTGAGCCCTTCTGTGATATCGGTGAGGTGGGACAGGTGTGGTAGTGCAAAGGCGATTTGATTGAATAACGTGATGTCGAGTCGCTCCAGAAGAGGGGCCCTAATTTGAGCGACAAGGCATTCCAGATAAGTGCTGACGCCTCTGAACGTGAGCTTTTTCAGGTGGGGAAGCGTCACGGGAGTTCCTTTTTTACCTAGCAGTTCCCTCTCAGCGCTGGGACGGGGTATGGGGACGGAAAAACCGATAGACAGCTCCTCAAGTCGGGGAAGGGACTGAAGACGTGCTACTAATAGCCTCGGGCGAATGTAACCAGAAGCTCCGATGTTCGTGAGCACGAGGGTGACGAGGGAGACAGTGGAGGAGAGAAACCGTAATCTTTTTGGAAGACGGATGCCGACAAGAGCGAGACGGCAAAGATGTGGGGCCAGAAACGCCTTAGGAAGTGTGAGAGTTGTGATTTTATCAACCGTGAACGAGAGAGAGAGGTGTTCCAGTATTGGGAAGGGTTCGCCCATAAGCGTAAGGACTTTATGGAAAACTGAAGACGGGAGGTGGAGGTCAATACTGCGTACATGATCACGCAACCGGAGTGCATGGTATATTCCTAACTCATCTTGCTCCCTTATGGTCATATCGGTATACTTGTAGTTGACAAAGAGCGGAAGAGGCGGTAAATGGTCTAGCGTGTTCACTATTGGGGTACCATTCGTGCATAGAATATGCATTCCCAGGTGGAATGCCGATTCATATACGAGGTGACGCCATCTTTGACAAATATGAGAGAGCTTGCACCACCCAAGTCGGACGTTCCAAGCATTCTCCTCATCCAATCGATAGCAGTTGAATATACCGAGGAGTATATCATCGTTGAGCCTGTGGATAGTCGCGTATAGTACATCACCTCCTCGCTCAGATGTTGGATGCAGTAGAGCTAAGTGTAATGTGAGTGAACTACATTGAATCGTCAGAATTGAGTCGCCTCACTTGCCAGCCGGGGGGGCTTAAAGAACCTGAGAATCTTTTTGAGACTACCCAACATGTTAACCTTTGACGCGAGAGCAGTACGGGCCTGAGAGCCAAGAACCCGAGTGACATCTGCCAACTATAGGAGGAATTCAACGGCTTTCTGGGAGGAGAGAACAACCAAAGACCCACGGATTTGGATCTGCCGCACACAAAATTCACGGTGACCCGATGGTTATTATCTGTGAAGACGCTCAGCATGAAGGGCATTTTACTGGGAGAAAAAGACCACAACCTTCCAGTCTAACAGCTCTGTCGTCTCCAAACTGATCTGGCTTGAACTCAACCGAAATCTCAGCAACGCTTATTTTGAAACGAGCTCGCCGGATGGTCAGTTTAGCACTGGTGTGGGTTCTAACGTAGCTGCGCAGAATGAATCAGTCTCTGAAATGATGACATCGTTATGCGGACAGACATATCGAGGGTCCAATGAACAAGGGCGCCTTTCTTGAATTTGTCGGACTTGTGTTTGACACCGGCATCGTCCTTGAACACGAGCTCGAGGTCGGACATTGGACGCCTCTTAATAAAGTCGACATAGATTTCTACACAACTATATCGAGTCTGCTCAGAAACGATAGTAGGCCGTATATACCTTTCAAATGAATATATCTGCATGGGAAATGATCAGCCTGCTACCGCTTGAGTGAAAGCAGTGGACCCAAGACTAACTGATCTTGAGCATCCATAGTTGCAGATCGCAAATTCAACTCGGTCCTGGTGTATGAGGAATTTTGTTTTCTAAGCTCGAGTGCTGTGTCTGTGTGTGGAACACTGATGAGGCAAAGACGTATGGGCTACAGACGCGAGTGGAGTTGAAGTTGCAAGGGATCAAGATTGAAAATTTACCCACCGACGTAAACGCGGCGGCATCACACCGCCCCTCACAGCCAAGGCGCACATGTTGATCCCCACTACAGCATAATCCAAAACTGGGGTCGAATACCTAAGAATGGACGACAGTGGACTTCGAATTCCAAGAGCGGGGTTCATAGTTATGTAAGTGTGGCTTGAAATTCTGGGGAACTTTGTTACTGTAATTATTACAAATAATTTCTTGTCCGTTGTTAGAACACCCTTTCAGACTCAGCCTATTCTCCAAAAATGGTAGCAAAGGACGTTGAGGTCGTGGGGCGGAGGCGTTTCAGCCATGCCAGGGCATTCTCGGGCGGCGCCAGGTCTTTCCAGAATGAGAGAAAGAGAAGGATGGGGCATGCAGACAGACGGCTACGCACCGATCTTGTTGAGCATGAGCACGAGCCGCTGTTGCCCTTCGCCTCGCACCTGCGCACCTTCTCCTCGACCAGCCGGCTCCAGCCCAGGCCGGATCGCGCGCGTCAAGTACGGCAGTAAGACGTTAACATCGTCGACGATCTTGTACAGCTTGCGGACGACCGCCACCGCAGCTCCTTTGTTTTGCCGTTCCCGGAAGACGCTTGCTCGGACGTAGCGGATGGGACGTTGTGCATCGCGGCGGAAGTCGCTAGCTATGTATGCGACGAAAGTGTCGGCTCAAATGCCCTCATCGCGCCTTGGTGCAGTGCCGCTGATAATGCGGCGGAGACTGGATGTAATGAGTCGCTAGCCGGGCTGGCGAGTAATTGGCCAGAATGAATGGCGGACGTAAGGAGCATTTGCGCTGCTCATCTGCGCCGCTTACTGTGATACCGAACAGACGTCGCGCATCTGGATCTTTTTTTTTTTGAGCTCTGCCCCATTGCGTTGCTAACAAGCGCAGTGTCTTGCGCGACGAAACTAGGGCGAGTACTTCATATGGGGAATGGTCGGGCCCTACAAGGCTGATTGAAGAAGATGCCCTTGAACTGACTGCTTCTTCCCAGGATGAATTGGCGTAGCTGAAGGGGGTGAGGGAAGGGTCGGAGCGTTGCGCCACAGGGTATACACAAAACCGCGATCTAAAGTCGGGCTAAATAGCTTAGCATCTTTGTCGACTAAGATGTACCCCATGTAATGTCGTTAAAGGTCTTTCGTGATAATGACGTGTTATTGCTGTCATCTCTGAAGTGACAGACTGAAACTGAGTTCCTCTAAGGCTCTGATGCATGGTTCAGATTATTATCCAAGACAAGCCCCTTATGAATCGGTGCTTACGGCTCAAGATGATGGTTTCTGGGTCGTGAGGGGACAGTAGCAGGGAACGAAGGAGAACGAAATTGATCGACATTGTTGGTGCACATTCGTCAGATTTCTGGACGAGTAGAGTTGGTGTGGGGGGTGGGGGAGGAGCACATGTAGGCCCCACCTCCTGCGGCGAATATCTTTCTAAGCTGTCTTCCCATTTTGTTATTTCCATTTTTGAATAGACGCTCCGCGGGGGTTCTCTGCCAGAATGGGGGTCAGCGGAGGGCTTTGAGTACTGCTGGCATTGTTGCTCACAAGCGATGCCTCCTCGCTAAGCAGTCACCTAATATCTGAGTTGCTTCTCCAAAACGTGCGTTCGCTTCATCAGTCACCCCCGTGCCCGAACTTGAATCCGCAGCAGAACGCGATGCGAGATCATACACTCGACGCGTTCTACATGAAAATGTCAGAGACGGTAGGACAAAATGCGTGAAGAAGCTTAGGGTGGTTGGTTACTCTCTCAGTTCGGCATCTTCGCGCGCAAGCTTTGGTGGCGCAAGACAGGAGAGGAGCCGGCATATAGAAATCAATTCCACGACCCAATTTCGGTAAGCTCTGCCGATATTCCAGGCATACTCGAAACGCCGATCTATTGTCGTGTGCTTCCAGCGGAAGAGTAGTGTAATCGGACATTATGCTGTATACCTGAGCTAGGGAGTATATCAGTCTCAGCGAGCTGCCAGAAGAGCTTGACATACAAGGGACCTGTTGAAGTTCGAAGCGGAAAAGGTAAATGGAAGAGCTACCTTCCTGTGGGGTGTTTTTCTCTGGGAAGATGACCCAAGCGGCGTATTTGGACGCAATCTGTCATCCTCCGATACACACAGCCTTCCTGGGACTGTGCCTCCTCTGATCTTCCTTCCGCTGGTACTGAGATATACAATGCTTTGCAGACATTCCTTTGCTTCATCTCCTCACAGCTGCTCACGATGCCGCTCGTCCCACACCTTCCGCTCCGGTAACAGATAAGTTCCTCTCTCCTCGTTTTTGCCAACCCTCGTCTTCGACTTACGCCACACCGCCTGGCTTGTGCGTATTCTCGCACACTGCCCGCCCCACGCGAGCACTGCGCCTCTCACAACACTCGATAAGTACGGCTGTGTCCCACGTACCTAAGTAGCTAGTCAAGTGACGAGGCTTACTCGCGAGGCCTACCGCGTAGATCTGTTTGATGACCCTAATCTTTCCCATGCATTCCGCTGGGCAGCAACCGCCCAGCATCATTGTCGTCGCCCTGTCGGTTCCAAAAACAAACGAAGGCACCGATACTGGGATACCGCCTGTTGAGAAGGTCTTTGCTGGGAGCTAAGGCGTCACAGTGGCGGCAATGAGGTCCCAACAGACCGGGAGGGCTGTCGGGGTCAGGGGCCAGGCGACCCAGAACCACCATAATCCGACAGCGACTTCGATCTCGAGCCCGAGGGTGATGACGGAGGTATGAATGAACCTATGAGACTGATCGTGATGATGTGCTCGACTATCGCAACCCCCGTGACGATTTCGCTCGACAGGGTGCGTCACTGGGCGCACATCGTCGTGTAACACTTGGGGCGACGTACTTAGAACTCAGGTTGGTACTCTACGCCTTGGGACCGAATGCTCTCTGTGCCCAAGTTCTTTAGGGACGACTTGCGGCGTGGGATTTTCTGACGGGTAGAAAAGAACCGGGATAAAGATTCACGGGGCTATTGTAGTGACGAAAACGAGGACAAGTAGGACTTCAGTAACTTACGCATAGCGGGGTCGATGTCGACCAGGCACAGGAACGATGTCATGTTGTGTGAATTTTTATTTTTTTAAATTCCATTTTTGTGCGCCTGTATTCATTTACTGTATATCGCACATTTCTTTGCCACAAACTAAAATATGGTAGTGATAATTTTGATGCAAAACAGGTATTCTCGGATGGGTTCATCGAGTACGGGGACTCAGCGCTCGTGGGTATGCGCGCTGATGTATCAGGACTGCGGGACAAAGAGTGGCCCCAGGACGGAAGGACGCGACTTGACATAGTTCTACTGTAATTTTAAACATGAAAGTCCTGCATCAGATCTACGGATTTCAGAAATTTCAGAAATTTGGATCACAGAATTTCACGCCACCAGATGAATTTGAAACCGATTTTGTGCACCAAAACGGTTACCAGAAGTCATCCGTTTTGGTAAACTACTCCTGATATGCACGTCATTCACAGCTGTGTCTCAGTCACCGGATGGGACAGAGCGGCGCGTTTGCATCGATGGCAAACAACGCATAACCTCGATACAAGCAGATCATCACTTTTCTGGCCCTCGGCCTCCATAAATCTCATACATTATATCTTCAGAATCATGGATGGCTTGGTACTAGGTTCATCTTCCGCACTTATGTTCAGTTCCGACTCTGTTAACAGACGTAGGTCTCCTCCTTGAATTCTCCAATCTACTCACCACCCAGGCACAAGCCTCGGCGGGCCTCGCAGCGCTCGAGTCGGTGCTCACCAGTTCCCATACCCGCTTCCGCCCGCGAATACCGGGCGTCGAGCGGCGATACGAGCGGCGAGGGTTGTTGTTCCGAACGGACAGCACCAGCCGCAGTCGCAGCATCCACTGCCATCCGGGCTAGCGCCTATTGGCGGGAGCAATAGTTTCGGAGGCAGCGGGGACGGGCCGAGTGGTGGCGGAGGGGCGGAGCAGGGAGGTAGTGATATATCATCTGTTTCTCTGTCTACGAAAGGTTAGAAAACTTGTATATAGAGCAGATTGGTCCGCTCTCTTGATGACGATGAGTGTGGTGCACGTTGTCGCGGGCTTCCTTGTAGAGGCCACCGGTGGCGTTATGGCGCTTTTTGGTGGTGCTACCAAACCCCCTCACGCGTAAAGAGAGTCCGGTTACTCCACAGTATTTCCCCATTCAAGTTGTTAATGTGAAGACGTAACAGTAACCGATCCCGTAGTTCTCAGCAAGTCTACATACTGTATTCCTGTGTAATACACGAGCAAGGGCTGTTAGTAGCTTTTTTTTTTCTTTTCGTATTGAGCCCCCAACTAACCCTGCGGCGGGTGGGATTGGAAGATAAGTACAACGAACGGTGTCGACAATGTGCAACTAAGGGAACTAGACGGCGGGTGATAATTTAGGGCCCAGCACTGATGGGTGGAAAGACTGTGGCATTGGGTGCAGTGGGTACCGTAGGTATCACACCTACATGATAGTTACGATAAGGGGAAATTCAAGCTGGGGGGAGGTAGAGGAAGGTGGGTAAAGGTGTGTGGCCTTGGCGTTTCGCTCGATACGAACGATGCGTGGACTGGGCGACCCGCAACACAACGAGAGTCAATGAATGAGCCAAACAGGCGGTCCTCATTCTCGAAATCGCATGTGAGTTCTTGCAAACTGGGGAGAAACCCCAGGTCTGACCCTATTTCATCCAACTCCAACGCACCAGAAAGCTCCTCCGAGAGCGAGTCGCAAATACGAAGCTCCTTCACCCGGATGAACGATCTGAGAAGTTCGTGCCAAGTTGTGCCGTCGATCTCACCGTTCTGCCATTCGGTCGGCATCAGCTCTTCGTGAAAGTCGAGGGTGAGCTTCTCTACGCCAGATAGGACAGGCGTAAGCGTGCTGCAAATCTGCGCCGCGGAGTCGATTTGCCAGTCCAACGGCTTGCACATCACACGCAGGATGGAACGTTCGTGAAGTCGCGTACTGTCGTCCATGATTATGGAAACCGCACCGCATTCAAAGTTGACCTCCGCGGTGTCGGGCTTGATCCGTTCCATGATGTGGAACAAGGATGGTAACGTTAAGGCGATTTGATTAAATAACGTAATGTCGAGTCGCTCCAGAAAAGGGGCCCTAATTTGGGCGACAAGGCATTCCAGATAAGCGCTAACGCCTTTGAACCTGAGGTTTCTCAAGTTGGGAAGCATCACGGGAGTTCTTTTTTTACCTAACAGTTCCCTCTCGGCGCTGGGACGGGGTATGGGAACGGAAAAACCGATGGATAGTTCCTCGAGTTGGGGAAGGGACTGAAGACGCGCCGCTAATAGCCTCGGGAGGAAGAAACCAGAAACACGGATGTTTCCGAGCACGAGCGAGACGAGGAAGGCAGTGGAGGAGAGCAGCCGTAATCTCTTTGGAAGACGGATGCCGACAAGAGCGAGATGGCGTAAATTTGGGGCCAGAAAGGTCTTGGGAAGTGCTCGAGTTGTGACTTCATCAACTGTGACCGAGAGAGAAAGATGTTCCAGTATTGGGAAGGGTTCGTCCATAGGCATAAGGAATTTATGCAAAATCGAAGGTGGGAGGTGGAGGTCAATACGGCGTACACGATCACGCAATTCGAGTGCGTGGTATAATCCTAACTTATCTTGCCAACTCATGGTCATATTTGTATTTGGATAATTGACGAAGAGCGGCAGGGGCGGTAAATGGTCTAGCGTGTCCACTATAGGCGTGCCATATGTGCATAGAATATGCATACCCAGGTGGAATGCCGAGGAGTACATAAGTTGACGCCATCGTCGGCAAACATGAGAGAGCTTGCACCACCCAAGTCGGACATTCCAAGTATTCTTGTCATCCAGCCGATAATAATTGAATACCTTGAGGAGTACATCATCATCGAGAATATTGATAGGTGTACATAACACGAGGTATTCTCGCTCGAATATTGGAGGCGGTGGAGCTAGGTCCTATGCAGAAGTTTGCATGCGGTGTCGTAACAGATGCATGGAGACATACCAGAATGCTCGTAGATCCAAGAGATCCCGTTGAACCGTAAATGGGCAAATTCATGGTAGACCGCCTTGCTAGAGCTACCCAGTTCCCGGATGTCAAAGGATCAGCCATCAAGAGTGTTGTTATAATCGGCCGCATGTAGCTATGATTCAATCGGGAACGGGACTCAGAGTCGTGGTACACCACTGACTGTTCACAGTCCCACAATTTACCCGGGATACTGATAAATTGTTCTTCTTCGACTACTTTAGAATCATCTGGAAACACGTCAGAGAGGAAGAGACGAGATAGGGAAAACGTGGCACATACCCCTGAAGACCAAGGAGCCATTCAAAAACCAGATGCTGCCAAAGATTCTAGTTTGGCGTTCAGTACCAAAAAAAACACGGCATGGCGTATCAAAGAGAACATAGACAGTGTCGTTGTCTTTAAGCGCTTGATTTGGGTCCTGAAGTGGGTGCCACCGAAACTCAGGCGTATGTATATAGAAGTGCGGGTTTTGCTCGAGGGTGATACGTGCAGGGTCCTTATAACGGCTAAAGTTCCAAAGTATCTCTGGCAGGGACACACTAGTACTGATTTCCTCTGATGCATGAATAGGATTATTATCGAAGAGAACTTTCAGCCCCGAATAAATTGGTGCTCACGGGTCGCGATGACATTTTCCGGGTCGTGAGGGGTCAGTAGTGGAGACGGGAGGAGCACGAATTTGATGGTCATCATTGGGCCCCATTTGTCCTCAAATATCTAGAGAAGTAGAGTTGGATGAGAGGTGTAAAGAGACACGCATGCAACCCTCACCACATGCGACCTATCTCTCTCTACGCTATCTTCCTGTTGTGCCATTTCCATTCCTGAATAGACGGAGAATGGGAGGCTTGGCGCCGGGAGGTCCCACGGGCTGCTAGGACGGGAGTCAGTGGATGACCCTCAAGCACCGCTGGTATTGTTGCTCACAGGCGATACCCTATCTTTGCGTGGAAGTAGCTACTCAACAGCTGAGTCGCTTCTTTGAATCGTGTGTTCGCTTCATCAGTCACTTTCGTCCCCGAATTTGCAGCAGAACGCAATGCTAGATCACACACTCGAAGAATCCTACAAGTATATGTCAGAGGTGGGAAGACAAAAGCGGGAAGGAAACCTGGGGTGGTGGCTACCTTCGCAGCTCGGCATCTTCGTGTGCAAGCGTTGTTGTCGCAATTCGAGAGAGGAGTTGGCATATGGAAATTAATTCGAGGGCCTGATTTCTGTAAGCCCTGCCAACGTTCCATGCATGCTCGAGAAACACCGATTTGTTGCCATGTGCCTCCAGCGGAATAGTAGTGAAATCGGTCATTGTGCTGTGTACCTGAGTAGTGAGTACTATATCGGACTCAACGACCTTCCAGAAGAGCTTGGGATACAGGGGAGCTGTTGAAGCTCGAAGATCGAAGCTTGAAGCGACACAGAAATGCAGGAGCTGCCTTCCTTACCTTTGGGAGGGAAAATGAATAAACGGCGTATTTGGACAGAATTTGTCATCCCCCAATACACCGGCCTTCCCCGGGCCAGCGCTAGCTATTGCAGAGCCGTACCCCCACTGATATGCGCTCCACTGACGCTGACATGAGCTCTTGCCTTGTTGTGCTTGTGGATGAAGACTACAGGCACTTCCTCAAGGTCCTATGCGCAAGTAGGCGTCCGTAGGCGCCGGAAGGCGCGCATAATAGTGGCCACACGTGCGACAGCAGGACGTCAAGTGACAAAAGACCGCAATAACAGCGTTATGTGGATGCGTGGCCTGTCTGTACACATATGGCCAATACACAAGTCATTGACTCCTCGCAGAAGAGTGAATATTCCGCTGGACATATATTAAGCACGCACGAAAATTCCCTTGTCTTAGTTGCGGTACTTTGTGACCACATTGGCTCACATGTACATCGCAGAGGATGACGAGATCACATTTTTTATTCCCCCATTCCTCAAACCCTGATTCACGAACTTGTCTAAGAATTCTCAGTGCCCCTTCGCTCCCTTGGGTTTAGTGATCGACGGGACGCCGCTTTCCGCTGGTTGCTCTAGACGATTCTCGACCCAAGTCCCATCATCAAGCGCATGACCGCGACGACGGCGTAACATACCACATGACTCAAGGACACCGCGTTGCCTGACCCTATATAGTAGAAACGCATACAGTCAACACTCGCACAAGCTGCTCATCGATACGCATTCTGCATATCCGGAGTGCCTCAAGGTATCGCGCGGGCCCACGACGATTGCGATCGATCTCGTTATGATGGCTCTGCTCGTGTTTCGAGCGCCGGCTGGGTGAGGCGGCAAGGATGCACAGGTCGAGATGGACGTCGATCCGCCTCCTAAGCGGCAGCGAACGGGCAGAATGTACCCGCCACTATCAACCCCTCCCTCACTCTTACCCCTGCCTTCCCGACGACAGATTACAAACCGAAGTGCCTATCTTCGCCAGTATCCCCTGTACCGTCGGCGGCCGCGGCCCTGCCTCAACGTAGCACAAGCACGCCGAAGCGCACAGCAGCCAACAACAAGGCACAGCAGCAGCAAGCATCCCATTTTTCCCACCATTCCTCTCATACATACCGTTCCGACTATGTTTGTTCTCAATCTTTCAACTTTGCCAGCTGCAACACTTACGGGTATGCCTTCCCGTTGTCTACTCTCCTACCCAAGAACAATCCTCGGCGGGTACTATCGCGGCGCTCGAGTCGATGCTCGCCACAGTACCGTATCCGCTTCCGCCCGCGAACACTGACCGTCTGGCGGCGATACGAACAGTAAAGGTTGCTATTCCGAACGGGCAGCACCGGCAGCAGTCCGCTGCCGGATGGCCGGCGCCTATAGGCGGAAGCATTAGTCCCAGAGGCGGCGGGGGTCCGAGGAAGCAGCAATACATTATGTATTTCTATGTCCTTGACGAGGTTCAAGAACTCGTATATAGGGCGAAGTGCAGACTATTTCGTTCTCTTGATGACGGGTGCGGTACGCGTTGTTGTGGGTTGTCTTGGTAGAAGCCACAAGCTGCGCTATGGCGCTTTGTGGTGATGCCACCAACCCGCCCCCACCCATATGCAAGAGTCCGGTCACCCATTGGTACTGTAAAAGTGTTCCTTAACTAACTGATCCCGTAGTTCTCACGGGAGCAAGTCTACATATTCGTGTATAATACACAAACTAGGGCAGTTATCGAACCTACGACTGGCCTTGCAGCAGATGGTTGGAGGGAGCAACATAACGAACTCCATTAAGGGAGGTGTTCCTACAAAAAGCGGAGGAGAGAAAGAGATGACGAGAAGCTGGGGGAGGGAAACGGCGAGATAGGTAGTGGTGAGAACGACGAGCGTGAATGAACGAGCCAAATAGACTCTCCGCACTTCACCCCTTGAACTCGCTTACGAGTTCTTGCAAACTGGGGAGAAACCCCGGGTCTGACCCTATTTCATCCAACTCTAGCGCACCAGAAAGCTCCTCCGAGAGCGAGTCGCAAATACGGAGTTCCTTCACCCGGATGGACGACCTGAGAAGTTCATGCCACGTTGTGCCGTCGATCTCACCGTTCTGCCAGTCGATCTGCATCCCCACTCTGTTAGAGTTGAGTGTGAGCTTTTCTACATCAGACTGCGCAGACATAAACGCGCTGCAGATCTGTGCTGCGCAGTCGATTTTCCAGTCAAATTGCTTGCACATCACACACAGGGTGAAACCTCTGCCGTACCACCGCATACTGTGGGGGGCCAGGAAGATGGTGACCTTATCGAGCTCAAAACTGACCCCCGCAGTGGGGAGCTTGAGCCCTTCTGTGATATTGGTGAAATAAGACAAGTGTGGTAATGCAAAGGCGAGTTGGTTGAATAACGTGATGTCGAGTCGCTATAGAAGAGGGGCCCTAATCTGAATGACAAGGCGTTCCAAATAAGTGCTAACACCTCGGAACGTGAGGTATTTGAGCTTGAAAAGCGTCACGGGAGCTCCTGGTTCACCTAACGGTTCCCTCTCAGCACTGGGACGGGGTATAGGGATGGAAAACTCGATGGTCAATCCCTCGAGCTGGGGAAGGTACTGAAGACGTGCCAGTAATAGCCTCGGGAGAAAGTAAACAGAAGCTTTGATGTTCGTGAGAACGAGTGTGACGAGGGAGGCAGTGGAAGAGAGCAACCGTAATCTTCTGGAAAGACCGACACCAAGAAGAGTGAGATGGCAGAGGTTCGGGGCCAGAAAGGTGGAAGGAAGTGTGGGAGTTGTGATTTTATCCGGGGCGCATCTATCGTTGCGAACTTGTACCTACATCATGCCCACACACAATAATTGGACTCCCCCCATACAGAAACGAGTATATGGAGGCGTAAAGGTAATGTTGGTGTATTATACCTATATTCACAACTAAAGAGAAATACGAAGAGAAATGAGAAGGTAGTGGCTTTGGCAACCCACTTACAACGATGAGACATTTCGTGGGAGTCCTAGTCAGCACCTGTTGCAATGATCTCGAACGTATGTTAAGAGAGAATCAACCAACCCGTTCTATATCCCCATCCCCGCCCAAAACGGACCGTATGACCACACGTCATTTAGCAACGACGCATGCTCCGACAAGAATGGGATAGGACCGAAGGACTCGGAGCGGGGTTGATCGTCGCCGTCCGTTAGCTCCTTGAGTGCTCGACGAATATCGGAATCGCTAGCATAATTAGAGATGAAGTTAGGTGGTGCGGCTTTAAAGTGTCGCGGCGGTTCCCATAGTATTTCGTCTGCGGTTGTGTTTGGCAAGTTAGGTGGTGCAACTTTAAGGTGTCGCGGAGGTTCCCATGGTTTTTCGTCCTCTGTGGTTGTGTTTGGCAAGATTGTTGATTGCATATACTCGACTGTTACGGGACGGCCAGAGAGCCGGCGTGAGGTGATGAATGAGACTACAGCTGCCCGCAAAGGCGCGTGAAGTGGCCCTGGTTCCTCCACGTAAAGATTACGCAGGAAAGGCAATACAATTGCGAGGTCCCCATCTGCAGGCGGCAAAGTACGCATAATAGCTGTCCCAAGTTTGCCGGCCACATAAAACCTCTCTGCACCTCTGAATGAGCGAATAATATGCAGCCACTGTTCATTGTCCATATCGTCCTGCCCACTTGATGGTGGCGTCGCGTTGATGCCTAGATCTCCGACACAGGAGAGGAAAGCGGAGAAATGGTCGCAAATTTGAACCATGGACGACAACTGCCAGTCTAACTGTTCGCATGATATTTGCAATCCAAGTCGCGTAGGTGTTCCTGGACGGGTGAAGCAGATAGAAATGGCGTTGTCAGAGGTTAGAATGTCAGCGCGACCATGTGACTTCTGTGTCTCAATCCGGTCGATGAACTGGCCGAGTTGCGAAACGTGGAATGTGGGCTGGTTGTAGAATGTGATGTCGATATCTTCGAGACAAGGCGCATCGATTCTGGCCACAAGGCAGTCCAAGTACTTGTTGGTCCCTCGATATTTAAGGTATTCAAGAGCAGGGAGAACGATGCGTTCCCCTGACGGTGGAGGTATGCCAATGTAATTACGGCGGGAGGGGAGGGAAAGGAAGTGGAGGGAAAGTGATTGAAGCTGGGTCATCCCAGACAAGGCATTGGCGAACGCTTCCGGCGAGAGATACCCAACGCTCGGAATTTCGTGAAGTTGAAGATACACAAGATCCTTGGAAGACGAAAGGAGTCCCGGGAGTGCGAGAAAGGCAATCCCGATCGAACGGAGACTACGTAGACGCGAGGTCCACTTGAAGGTGCTGGGAAGTGCCATCCCCCATAGTATTTTGTGACAGAAGAACAAGATCTTCTAATTCCGAAAACGGCTCCACAATTGTACCCATTTTTTCTAGAAGTGAGCTTGTGACGGTGAGGTTGATGGAGACAACACGATCAGTGTGCTTCAACGCGGCCATGATATTGTCCTCGTCCTCAGGAGCAGGGGGACCGAGCGTTGGAAATCCCCCATACTGCACGACGATAGGCAGGACTGGCCAGCAGTCCAAACTCTTCAAGACGGGTGTTCCGTGCGTACAATACAGTCGAAGACGCAGACCCTGTGGTGATGCAAATACGATATGTCGCCACTTGCGACACACATGGACAAGCTTGGGCCAACATTGTGGAGAGTCATCCAGGTGATAACAAAATATGTTCAAAAGAACCTCGTCTGGAAGGTTCCCAATCGTGACTTGTCGCGACAAAGGTCCTGCTCCAAACAGGTCAGGGAATGGTACGGGCATGGCGTGCAAGAAGTACCTGGACCATGGTGCTCCTCGAAGTTAGTCACTGATTGAATGTGTGACATGTGTCGGGCACGTCTATTGGGAAATCGTCACTGTTCTGCAGTGGAGCATTGAAGGCTTTAGATGACTTACTTTGAAGAGAGCATTTTGAGGGGGGAAATGGGGATCTGAAGGGTAATCAATGCCCCTATTATAATCGTACACCTGAAACACGAAATTTTTGGTGGGTTCGAGGCATGGTCACTATATAGCCCAAGGCAGCGTTATGTGAGTGTTCACCGCATTGCGGTGCACATTACGTTACTGTGGTTGCAGTCGGGGGCACTGCTAAGAGGGGAAACGAACAACTAAGGTGGTGTGAAGGCAGCAATGATTGCTAGTTCATAGGATGGATGCGACAAGTTTACTTTTAATGTGGGGCTCATTACTGATGCCACGATATTGATAGGTTGGACACTTTGTACTGTACTAGTTTGAATGATTCCACAGGCAACTGCGACATGTCGTGACTGCAGCCGCGGAAATAACCGAAACTCGTACCTTTTCGGCCACAGCCACGTGTTGTCAAGTGTGTTGTATATTCGAACGAACACAGCTCCATGACACACGGAGCTTGTTTCAATGTTGTAAAGAGTACAGTATTGTATTATTGGGACATAGCAACAGCCATTTGAAAGGGGCAATTTTTCCTGGCTGTGTGAGCCCTATTGTATACTAGACGTATTGCTGTGCGCACATGATGGGTACCTTTTCATGACGTTATAACGTTAATTAACTTGCAAGAGGGTCCCGCTTATGCACACAATCCCGTGACCACGGGGATCGTGTGTCCCTATGAATGCAACGCATCGCGCCGACACTGACGCTTGATCGTCCACCTCAAACCAAATGACGACTCCTTGCTATTCTAGAAAGTATCGCCTCCAGGTCGATCTCAAAGGGCTCTGCCTCCCAGTCACAATCACGATACCCGACATCCCCGATACAACGCCTGGCAACGACGATTTGAGTGGCTCTTTGATCGGCTCACCTATTGAGACCCACTGTGTAGCAAGTGGCTCTACGTCCTGTCGTTTATCCATTGCCACACAAAATCCCGAAGATGCCCAAGCATTAGTGGCGACTACTGATTCTCCGGATATTGATATTTCCTTCGGTGATCAACTCGACCTCTTATCCGTAAGTGTGTTTTGCTCTGGTGCGCTCACAATCTGAAAACACAGATGCCCATAGGGTCTTGGAATAACTCTTCGCATCAAGCCCCTTCGCCGAGCACAATTGAAGTTTCGATGGTTCCATATGCAGGGGACCACGCCTTTAAGCAACCCATCCAACATTCGCCACCTTGACAGAGTGGATTTTCGTCCCTTTGATGTCTTTTTACACATCTATTGCCCTGACTCTAGCGATTCCACGACGCGGCTATGGGTTTGGGAGCCGCTTCAATCTTCCGGGTCGTCTGAAACTTGTTCTTGGAAGTCTGTTGGCGTCGGTTACATTTGTCCGGGTCCAGGATTTCTTCAAGGGCGGTACCTCGTGGTGTCAGATCAAAGAGAACCTGGATGGGTGTCAGGCTCGACTCGATATCGCCGGTATAAATAAGGATGTGCATTCCATATTTGTGACTCCACACGAGAACGGTGAAACTGCTACGGTCAAATGTAGGGCAATCTCTCTTGTATGAAGGCGCACGTTAAGGTTAACTATCACCGACAGATGCTTGGGGTTGTCAGTTTGAAGAGTATGCAAGGTTTGATGGTCCAAATGTATGGTTGCGTCGTTATGTCCATGATATGTCATGTCTCTGTGAGCTCTTTATACGGCGGCGGACCCAGGGGGGACGACGACTCCTGATCAGTCATCACGCACAATCCTTTCCCCCCCTACACTGCTGTTACCACCCTTAGTCACTCAGTTAATTGTTGGAAATTGTATATACGTGAGATACAAGTTTGAGATAACAGAGTCAGAGACAGATGGCATAAGTGGGGGGAGACAGTTCCAGTCGCAGGTACAGATAGAAGCACTACTACAGCCGATTCTCCGGGATTGGTGGCCTCAACTGACACTAATACTACTCCGTGATAAGCAGAGCAGGGCCAAACAACTCCTTTGTTGCCCACGTGGAAGTCGCGTGGACTATTTCCTTTGAAGCCATGCCTCGAGCCACGCACTATATATTATTCACGTTCCTCCTTTATCGTCCCTTTCAACGACATATATATATGCGCTGCGACCCCAATGGCAAATCCCCATCTTCACAGAAACACACCATCATGTTCGATAACCTCCTTTGCAACTCAAAAAGACTGTACGCCACTCTCATCCCAACAGTTACTCTCAGCACTAATTGGTACCCGTAGCACTTTGAATGTTTTTGCTATCCCTTGCCACAATGTCCATATTCTATTCGTAAGTGCTCCGTCCGTCACCCAGTGTACATTCAGGGGAGGGCTGACCTGAACAGTTTCAGCGACTATGCATCAAGCGGCAGCGATGTCATACGCAACCACGCTGCGCTAATCTTGGTTTTGGAACCAGCTGACGGAGGCCCGCGACTTGGTGAAAGTGGCATAACCTAGTTCATACGCAGAGCAGTGAGGCTTTTCCCCCGGCAGGTGGCTTAATTGAGGCGGCAGGCGTAGGGTGGCAACTTCATTGTACAGGGAGGAGGGTACTGGCAGTTCGGTGGCAGGTGTGATCGCTTGTTAGTTTTGGGTACGCAACGGGCAAGTATGTGTAGGGGTTGTCCATTATATGCATGACGTTGAGACACTAGCGTGAAACAGCTTTGAACGTGTGGAGACGGCTTCCCACGGTAGCGAGGTCAGGCGTAAGATCAAGTGGGCTCCCAGTAGACGGCACTACTGTGCCAGCTGGCGTGACGTTGTATACTCGAAGCAGTGGCGGCAGCGGGTAAGGCGATACTGGGTTGTCTTGACAGAGTTGGAAGCAGTGGTCCCAAGTAGCTGAGGTAGCAGAATTTACAGCGAGACGAGATCGGCGAGTAACATAGAAGGATGCTCAGGCGAGCGGACTTGGAGGTCAGCCGGCAAAGCGGAAAACGCAACATACCCTGAGAGTTTGCTAGGCAAGGAAAACGGCAGCGGCAGGTCTTGAGGCATGATTGAGAGCACAAGTTGTACAGCGGCCTGTGAAGGTGAAGGTCGAAGGTAAAAATGAAAGCTCACCCAAGGGCTAGCTACTTATGCCCACGTCCGAAGGCATTCGAGCAGGGAATCTCACTTGGTGATTTGTTCGGAGGTTGTCGGACCTTGCTTGTCCCAGCACGTTGAGCATAGCTAGCTTTGCATACAAATTTTACGATGTCCAGGATGTCGGCGAAACCAGCCTGGCTACGGTGTAAGGCCAGCTCGAGCGTTGGGCTCGAATCGATTTAGGTACTCTCACTACAGTATCAGATCGTATCGTGTGGCTGGGTCGCCACTTCGGTTTCGATTTCCGACGATATGATCGCCTCGCAAACGGCCACCTTGAAGACAGGCAGCACGTTCCCGCGCCTCGTGCACTCATTGTCACTCCGTCCCTATTGCATCACCCTGTCCTGCCCTATTCACCAATCTCCTCGACCTGTCAAGAAGCTCCACGTGCCGATCGCCTCGGCCACGCTGCGCTTTGTGTCAGCGCGCGTGCCACCTCGGCCTCGGGTCAAAGGGGCGCGGTTGGACAGTAAGCCAGGCATTTCAGGTGAAGCGAGAAATAAGATAAGCGGTGATGGAAATATAGTGAAGTAACTAGCCCTCTTGGGCCATCGTTTATTTAAACAACGAGGGCTCGTCTCCACCCCTTTCTTACGCCTGCCAAACCATTGTAATAGCCAAGCCTGCGACGGGCTCCTTCCCCCACTGCCCCTCCAGAGTACACATTAACCATGGCCTTGCAGTTTCGTGGTAAATACCAACTGTCATCTGCACACGATGATGCCATTACGTGTGTGGCATTCAGTGGTAAAGGGGACTACATCGCCAGCGGAGGACTTGATCGGAAGTTACAGATATTTTCATTGGCTGATGGCCGACTCCACTATTCAGTCATCGCCCCAAGCCCTATCAAGTCGTTAATATGGCTTCCTGGTCCTGAGCAGATGTTAGTCTGTGCGTGCACCAGCGGCGTATTGGTCAATGTAACTATTCTTGCAGGGGTAAGTAACCGCCTTGTTTTTCAGAGCTGGGGTCCTCACGCTTCCCTATTCTAAAGGATACCATAAACTTCACATATTATCGGGCTGATGGCCACATCATCGATTTCATGGCCATTGACCCTTCAGCCGTTTATCTCGCTACGGGCGCTGGGGTAGATGTGCGGATCTGGAAAGGGGATAGGCGCCGTATGCTTTCACATTCCTTTATTCCTCACTTTACTTCTTCTGCTAATATTTACCCCAGATGATTGGCAGGAACGTGGACGTCTGAGTAGTCCCAAGAAATCTGCGGATAATCTTGACTTCGACATCATTTTGACTGGGCTGCACTGGTGTGGCAGCGCCATTGGCGGCGGCAACATCAAATTGGTCACAACGTATCGCCATCACAGCATTCAGTGTGTCCCCATTACAGTACATGATTTGCAAGATTACTGATATCTGGGTGCGAATCAGATTATGGGACGTTGAAAAGAGGGTTATTGTCAAATCGATTAGTATGCCGTGCCCGATGTGTGCCCCTGCTCACCGCTTTGTTTCATGAACATGGGCTGATTTCATTCTACAAGACTTGGGAGTTCTCTTTCCCCAAACGGGCTTCTGATATCTACTGCCAAGTTCGGTGGATACGATCTGTATAGCTTGGACTCGGGCATCGTCGTCCACACATACACACATGGCTTGCCTTCTGGCAGTGACAAATACCCCGCCACGTTCTTACCCGGGGGGTTCGCATTCTGTGCTGCGACTGCGGATGGGACCGTAACTCTCTGGGATGTGGAACAAGGCGACCGGTTACAATCAGTCCAACATCTCCGTGCGTTCAACTTCGTCTCTCGTCACGATTCAAATTCTTATTTTCCCCAAGCGGGTGTGACCATACATGCCATCGCAGTGCGCTTCACGTCTATGGGTGCCTTTTTGTCCCTGTTTTACACCCTTTCTTGTAGGTGTATGCTTCTGAGAAGAGTGGGACCATATTCCTCGCAACAGCATCTCGTGACGAAGTCAGAGTATGGCATGCAAGTTCTGGTGGTAGAAATTTAGCCCTTGAATCGCTCACATGCATAACTCATATTACCTTTTGAAGGTGTAGACCGCCGTCGCGAACACAAAGACCGATGCTGTTCCAAGGTATGCAATCATATGAGTCTATCGCTGTTGATGTACTCGTACGCTGATGGGGGATCCAACAGCGCTCTGTTGCTGTTTGGACAGCTGTATTCATTTGTGCCTGTGCTGTTCTGCTCGTCCCAGCGTTCTGGTCGACCAAATAAGATAGTTGTCACACAGCGATCGCATTTGAGACCAAGTGAGACATTTTCCTCAGTACATATTTCTATCCCCGGGGGCAAGGTGCATAATATTTTGCTTAATCATGCAAGTGCTCACAAAATGTATGGAGAAAATTTCGTGAAGCGCATTCTACTGGGAGAAAAAGACCACAACCTTCCAGTCCAACAGCTCTGTCGTCCCCAAACTGATTAGGCTTGAACTCGATCGAAATCTCGGTAACGCTTATTTTGAAACGCGCTCGTTGGATGGTCAATCTAGCAGTAGTGTGGGTCCTAACGTAGCTGCACGGAATGAATCAGTCTCTGAAATGATGACATCGCTAACTGGACAGACGTGTCAAGGGTCCAATGAACGAGGACCCCTTCCTTGAATTTGTTGGACTTGTGTTTGACACCAGCATTGTCCTTGAAAATGAGCTCGACGTCGGAGGTCGGAAACAAGATTGCCAGTAGAAATCTACCCAGGCACGTCTGAAACCCGGCAGCATCCGGTGCTAACTGAGACTTATAACAAACCGTCGATCCCCCGCTAACTGAACCCGAGGTAGAGCCATGGTCATCGGCTCTATTCCTACAGAATTCCGGGCTTATGGCCTTCAGCGCATCAGCATTGTGTGTGGAGATAAATAAGACATCATGCATCATTGGTTGTTGGGTGCTTCGTGTACTTTATCACGAGACCGTGACAGACGAGCTGATGGAGGTTCCTAGCTCGTTCATTTCTTTGCGTACACGTTTGTGCATACATGGGCCGCTAACAAGGGAGATGATGGCAATAGCACATGATTGCGGTTGTGGGCTTACCCTGAGGCTGACGCTCCGACCCTTTTCACTTCCCCTTCAATTACGCCAATTTGTCCTGGGAAGAATCAATCATCTCAATAGCACCTTCTCCGGTTGGCCCTGTACTAGCCTTCTAAATAGACGCAAGAGCCCAAATTTGGCCCAAATGAAGTACTCATCCCATTTCCATCGTGCCAGACAGTGCGGCTAGCATCACGCTGGGGCAGTGACTAGGTGCGCAACGCCTGCTCAATATCACAGTCTGCGGCGCAGATACAGTAAGTAGCGCAAACGCTCCTTACGTCCGCCATCCATCACTGGCCATTTACTGTACTCGCCAACCCAGCTAGCGACCCGTTGTGCCAAGTCTCCGCCGTGTGACCCATTGTACCAAGACGCGACGATGGCACCTGAGCCGACACTCCTCGTCGCTTACGTAGCTAGCGACTTCCGTCGCGATGCACAACAGTCCCGTCCGCTGTCCCGGAAACAGGCGTCTACCAGGAACGGCAAGATGAAGGGAGGTGCTGCGGTGACACTACGTCCGGCACGCTGCACAAGATCATCAACGATGCTGACGTACTGCCGTGCCTGACGCGCGCGACCCAGGCCGGGGCTGCAGCCGGCTGGTCGAGAAGGTGCGCAGGCGCGGGGGCGAAGGAAAAAGGTAGCTCGTGTTCGCCCTCAACAACATCTGTGCTTAGCCGTCTGTCTCATCACCTCCTCGCTCCTTGATCTTAGATAGACCTGGTGCCTGCCCGAGAATGCCTGGGATGGCTGAAGCATCTCCACTCCCACGACCTCTAATGCTGCCCTTCCCCTCCGTGGGAGCTCCCAGGCACACGCACTTCTCGTTCGACACTTTAAAAGGCGTTCTCCTTCCATCTTCTCAAGGCGTACAACCCGATCCCAGCGCAGAGCACCACCGTTGATCACCATCGGCCCTCAGAACGTCGGGGAAAGCGACCAAATCAACACCCGCAAGCGCGCAGGGTAGGCCGCTTTATTTCCGTGCCCGTTTGAGAGTTATTGTTGAGACACATACAGGAAAGTATGTGCCGTGGCGGCCCTGCCGAGACGTGCGGAGGAGCTGAAATTTGCTCAGCTTGAGCATGTGCTGCGGATAACCAACTCTCCCGGTCTTACCTTTGATAGCGATGGGGGTACACAGGGACACAACGAGTC
This sequence comes from Lactarius psammicola, assembly GCA_025769895.1. Taxonomy (NCBI): domain Eukaryota; kingdom Fungi; phylum Basidiomycota; class Agaricomycetes; order Russulales; family Russulaceae; genus Lactarius; species Lactarius psammicola. The sequence goes on along the minus strand of WTXK01000032.1, from coordinate 179,284 downwards.
GTCTGTGTTCCTATGCGACGCTGTCAAAGGACGAGGCTTCACTCAAATTCTTCGCTTCGAGTCGAGGAGATCCTTACGCACACATGAGCTGAAAAGCTGGTGGAGATTGATATTCGTATTCGACCCGACGGCCGAGTTCCTGACGATGCTCGCACTTGGCGCAGGCCGTCTACTCGAAGTCGGTCCTATTCTTCCCTCCACTACCCTATCCTTGCCTCATCACACCTCCCGGGGGCCACGGATGAAGTCTTGACATCCCCCAGTCAAACCTTTGTGTGTATGTGAGCGTGATCTTCGAGTTGCGAGCCCGGAAGCGGAGGAGGCGATGTTCTCGCCGATGGCGTCGTACAAGCACGGGAGCTGAGGTGGCACAGCGTCACCGATACACGTTCGTAGCCCCCGGAGCGTGGAAAAGTAGGTTAAGGTAGCGGAGAGGGAATAGTAGAAAAGAAAAGTAAGAAGTGTCCTGGGTAAGAGAAATGACACAAATGGAGTCTTGAGCATGGGGAGAGGCTAAATGGGATTGCATAGTGCGGGGACTGGGAATCGAGGCGATCATCTTGACTAAGTCAGAAAAATAGATGCGGACGGTGATCATTAAGGTCATGCCTTCTCTCTAGGTAAAGACATCCCGAGATGATCAGTAGAGTAGACAAGGGCTGTAATGAGGTGACGAGTACGGGATGGCAAGGGGGTGCCAGTGACGGCGACATTGCAGGTGGGGAACGAACGCCGGCGGCTTTCCAGCCACTAATGGAAGTCGGGACACTCTTCTTCAGAATCAGCAATCGTTTCGAAACGAATCCCGTGCGACAAATATATTTCCAAAAAGTCTCCTTTCGATCAGGTTGGTGCAGCCACTATCTGGGTGGTAGTAAATTCTGGAAACTGTTGTCGGACCAAGCGTACTGGGCGACCCCCGACTCGACGAGCGTGAATGAATGGGCTAAACGGATCCTCCGCATGCTTCCCCTTGAACTCGCTTACGAGTTCCTGCAGACCGGGTAGAAACCCCGGGTCTGACCCTACTTCATCCACCTGCAGAGCACGAGAAAGCTCCTGCAAGAGCGCGCTGCATATATGAAGTTCCTTCACCCTGATGAACGACCTGAGAAGTTCGTGCCACGTTGTGCCATCGATCCCGCCGTTCTGCCATTCGACCGGTACCATAAGTCCGTAAAAGTCGAGTGTGAGCTTCTCCACACCGGATAGTGTGGGCATAAGCGCGCCGCAGATCTGCGCTGCGCAGTCGATTTGCCAGTCCAACTGCTTGCACAGCAGACGGAGGACGAAACTTCCGTCGTGTCCGTGGAGTCGGGTATTACTATGGTGGTCCATGATTATGAAGACCCTATCGCGCCAAAAGAAAACCTTTGCAGTGGGGAGCTTGAGACTTTCAATACTACTGGTAAAGTAGGACAGATGTGGTAATGCGAAGGCGATCTGACCGAACAGCGTAATGTTGAGTCGCTCTAGAAGAGGGGCTCTAATTTGAGCGACAAGGCACTCCAGATAACCGCTAACGCCTCGGAACGTGAGGTGTTTGAGATTGAGAAGCGTTATGGGAGTTTCTTGTTTACCTAACAGCTCCCTCTCAGCGCTTGGACGAGGTATGGGGATGGAGAAACCGATGGACAGTTCCTCAAGCTGGGGAAGGGACCGTAGACGCGCCACTAATTGTCCAGGGAGAAAGTAGCCAGAAGCTCGGATGTTCGTGAGGGTGAGGGAGACGAGGGAGACAGATGAGAGAAGTGGTAATCCTTTTGGAAGACGGATGCCGAGAAGTTTGAGGTGGCGTAGATTTGGGGCTAAAAAGGTCGAAGGAAGTGTGAGAGTTGTAGTTTTATCAACTGTGAACGAGAGAGAGAGGCGTTCCAGGGTTGGGAAGGGCTCATCCATGAGCATAAGAAACTTATGCAAAATCCAAGGCGGGAGGTCGAGGTCAATTGTACGTATGCGGCCACGCAACCGGAGCGCGTGGTATATTCCTAACTCATCTTTTTCACTTATGGTCGCAATTGTAACCCGGTAAACGATGAGGAGCGGTAGAGGCGGTAAATGGTCTAGCGTGTCCACTGTAGGGGTGCCATTGGTACAAAGAATCTGGATACCCAGGTGGAATGCCGAGGAGTGTACAAGGTAACGCCATCTTCGACAAACATGGGAGAGCTTGCACCACCCAAGTCGGACATTCCAGGCATTCTCATCGTCCAGTCGATAGTGGTTGAATATGCCAAGGAGTATATCATCGTCAAGCGTATTGGTAGTCGTGTATAGCACGGGGTATCCTGGTCGCTCGGACGTTGGAGGCTGTGGAGGTAAGTCCTATGAAGAAGTTTGCGTATGGTGTCGGGATAACTAGATGTATGGAAACATACCAGATTGCTCGCGGGTCCAGGAGATCCTCGTGAACCGTAGATGTACGTGATAATGGAGTGCAACGCTGGGCTACTCAGAATTGTCTCGTCTTCGAATGACCCATCCAACACGGGATTTGCCGATGGTGTTATTAAAATCGACCGCAAACCAGCTGAGATCCAATAGGGAACGGGAATTTGAGTCGTGATACATGACTGGCTGCTCATAGTACCACAATTGACCCCGGTTACCGGACCTTTTGACAACTTGTTCTCCCTCAAGTTGAGGTACTCCGGAGTTATCTGAAAATACGTCAGAGCAGGGACGAGATTGGGAAAAATGGCGCAAACCTTTGAAGACCAAGAGGCCATCCAGCGACCAGACATTGCCAAAGATCCTGGGGTTGTATTCGGTATCAAGAAACACATGGCATGGCCTATCGAACAGAACACAGACGGTGTCATTGTATTCAAGCGCTCCGCTTAGGTCTTGAAAAGGGTGGCACCGAGACATGGGTGTATATGCGCTCTCGTCTCCAGAGAAATGCAAATAAAAGTGAGGGTTCTGCTCAAGGGTCATACGTGCATGGTCCTTGTAACGGCTAAAGTTCCAAAGAATCTCTGGAAGGAACTGTCGGGCACTGAGTTCTTCTGAAGCACGGTTAAGAATAGTATCGAAGACAAGCCCGGATAAGTCAGTGCTCACGGCTCAAGATGACGGTTTTCTGAGTCGCGGAGCCTGTGAGGGGCTAGGAGCGAAGACAGAAAGAGCATGAAGTTGATGGTCATCGTTCGTCCCCATTCGTCAGATTTCTGGAGAAGTAGTGTTGGTGTGGGGAGGCACGGAGAGGAAAGGATGCAAGCCTCACCACATGCAACCAATTCTCTCTGTATGCTATCTTTCCATTTTTCTATTCCCACTTTTGAATAGACGGTGAGCGGGAGCCTGAGGCCTCTGCCGGAAAGGGAGTCAGTGGACAGCTTCAAGTACTGCCGGCGTTGTTACTCACAAACGATGCCTTCTCTCTGAGTGGTTACTCAACATCTCAATTGCTTCTTTAAATCGTGCGTTCGCTTCATCAGTCACTTTCGTGCCCGAATCTGCAGCGGAACGCAATACGAGATCACACACTCGACACATTCTACAAGAAAATGTCAGAGATGTGAAGACAAGACGCGTGAAAAGATCTAGGGTGGTTAGTACCTTCTCAGCTCGGCATCTTCGTCCACAAGCCTTGGTAGCGCAAGACGGGAGAGGAGTTGGCATATAGAAATCAATTCCATTGTCTGATTTCGGTAAGTTCTGCCGATGTTCCACGCATGCCCGAGAAATACTAATCTATAGTCGTCCGCTCCTAGTGGAATGGTACGGTAATCGGTTACTGGCATGGTGTCATATACTTGGGCCAATGAATACATTGGAATAATCTACCAGAAGTGGAGTCGTTCAAGTTGAAGATTGGTGTCGCAAGAAAGCGCCCCTCGCCAAATATGCACATATACCAAAAAGAGTAGGACGGCGCCTATACCGGCCTCCCTTTCGGACATGTCGCTTATTGCGAGTCGTTATACAAGCACGGGAGCTGAGGTGGAAACAGCGTCATCAGTGCATATTCACAATCCCGAGAGCGCCGCAGAGCAAGTAGGTCCAATTCGGTGCACCCGGTGCGCCGAGGCGCACCTGCCAATAAAAGTAAGTCGCGCCGGGCGTGCGCTGGAGGGCAAAGTTGCTGTTCAATTCATATTGCGCCGAGCGGTTGGCAAACAGGTTCCTTGGCACAGCCCTGTCAAACCGGCGCAGTAAAATACCCCATTTTCCATCTTTGGTTCTCTGCGCCAACACCACCCGACTCGTAACATTGGCCACCATTACGGTAATAATACACCCTTATCAAATTGTCCACAAGTCGCACGCTGAATACGCCTGCTCTCTCCATGGGCCCTAGAAACGCGTATTTCTCTGTTTTCAGGCTGCAGAACACATAGCACCCTAACCCGCACTCACCCGCTTCCCGTGCGCTTGCCTACATTCCCGCATTCGCGCGCTCTGTGCGCTCCCTAAGCACCACTTTTCCCCGCTTCGCCACTTTCCCACGCTGTGTGCGCACTCGTTTCCTCGGTATCTCAGCTGTCCCTGGTCCCTTATTGAGCCAATCCAACTCGTTTCCTAAGCCCACTCTCTAGTATACATTTTATGTATTTACACTTCTACAACGAAAAGTGACTCCTCCCCTCGCGTTCTAGATTTCAGAGCTGAGTGTAGCTCATCCTTGCATTCCCGAGCGTGCCGCACCTGCACGCGGCCTCATCGACTCAAGCGTGACGCATCCCCGACCTCTGAGACCACCTTTGCGAAGTCACGCGCGGCGCGGAAGCGACTGCTTCCGACTGCTTCCGACCATCCGACCCAGTAGGGCTCCATGCGGCCCACTGTTTCTGACTTCTTGCAGGAGAGGGAATATGCACAGATAATCATGCACGAAACTCCCCTTGTCTTGGTCGTAGTATGCTGGATTGGATTAGCTCCACCGAGAACAAAGCGCCATCGATTCACGTAGTGGTAGACAATAGGATAAGGTCGAACGCGGTTTTGCCGGTATGAATACACATCGGTCAGCATGGATTATGTCGGAACTAACACGGCCCTGTGGTACTAATGGGGACCCCTGCAATAGTGTGGCGTCATCATATCGTGCCTATGTGGTATGCACTATTGCTGTGAGTCGTGCACCTAGCGGATCTTGGCGGAGAGTGTGCCGATACAGCGTGCGCGAGATGGGCTCCGCGACTTATATGACGAGCTTCCGGGACGTGGTGTGTGAAAGCGTATCGAGTGTGTCTTGGAGAACCGCATGGTCCTCTCGGAGGGATGGACCCACTTTTGCGTTCAAGTAGAGATGAAAGAATTTGTTGCGTCAAATAGGAAGTCATTCATTCCTGGTAATCACGCCCGCTTTTCTCTAACATACAGTAAGCGCCTATTTTTTTGACTGCTGTCATTCGCCGCTGTGTCTCAGTCATCGGATGGGACGGAGCCGCGCGTTTGGATCTATGGTAAACAACGCTCGACCTCGATACAAAAGTAAGCACGTTGTCTCATTTCCGGTCCTCGGCCACCATTGATATTATACCTCGTATCTTCAGATTCATGGATGGCCTCGTGCAAGGCCTCGTGCGTCTCTCTCGTCTCACCTTCCACACATTTTTTCGATTCCGACTATGTCGACAGATGTACTGTGGGTCTCCTTGAATTCTGAAATCTGCTTGCTACTGTGTCCCGTTGTTGACGCGCATATCCGGAGTGCTCGAAGGTGTCGCGCAGACCCGCGATGATCGCGATGATCGACCTCGTGATGGTGATGGTGCTCGTGTTTGAGTTCCACGAAAATGCTTCCAGCGACGGGGCTGGCGGACGCGCTACACGCGCTGCGCACGGCGGCGCGCAGGGACCTGATGTGTAAGAGCGAGCACATGGGCTATTACCTCGTCTTACCCGACCGCCTCGAGCGGCTGGGTAAGGCGGCGCAGAACTCAGGAGGCGGCAAGGACGCGCGGGTCGCGATGAAATCCCTCCGACCATGTCTGCCCTCACCAATTCAACTATGCTTGCCCCCGCCCCCGCCTCCTCTCCCGCACAGGCACAAGCCTCGGCAGGCCTCGCAGAGCTTGAATCGATGCTCGCCACGTTCCCATGCCCGCGAACACGGACCGTCGAGCGGCGATACGAGCGGCGAAGGTCGCTATTCTGAACGGGTAGCACCAGCCGCAGTCGCAGCATCCGCTACCCGGATGGCCGGCGCCGTAGGCCGGGAGCAATAGTTTCGGAGGTGAGGAGGAGGAGGAGGAGGAGGAGGAGGAGGCGGGCCAAGTGGTGGCGGAGGTGGCGGAGCGAGGAAGCAGTAAGATATTATGTGTTTCTCTGTTTACGACGAGGTTAGAGAGCTTGTATGTAGAGTAAAGCGCAGATTAATTCATTCCTTTGATAGCGATGGGTGCGGTGCGCGTTGTCGCGGGGCTATGCTTGTAGAAGCCACAAGTTGCGCTATGGCGCTTCTTGGTGGTGCTACAAACCCGCCCTCACACGTATGCACTACAGTCTAGTCACTCCATAACATTGCTACTGTGAAGGTGTTCCCTCAACCTTCAATGTGCCCTTACAAGTACGACTGGCCTTGTACTAGATTACTGCCCCAGAATAAATGGTTCAAAAAAAAAGGGTTCCCTTAAATAGTGTAACATTAACCGATCAAGTAGTTCTCAGTAGATCTTTACCATATTCCTGAGTGGTACACAAACAAGGGCAGTTATCGAACCCACAAATGACCTTGCTGCGGGTTGGTTTGAGAGAGCGACACGACGAACTGTGCTGATGATGTGCCATTAAGGGAAATGCTTCCACAACTAGATGGCAGGTGATAAGTTGGAGCGCGGCAACGATGGGTGGAGAGACCGTGACGATAACGCGATGGGTGCTATGCGTATGGTTACGGTAGCAAATACGGCGCGGTGGAAGAGGAGGGGTGGGAGGCGGGCCATAAGGGTATTCGTGGGCCGCGCTGTGGGAACGATAGGCGGACCGGGCGACCTGAAACCCGACGAGCGTCAATGAACGAGCCAAACAGATCGTCCTCATGCCCCTCCTCGAACTCGCTTACGAGTTCATGAAGACCGGGTAGCAACCCAGGGTCTAAGCCTATTGTATCCACCTGCAGCCCACGTGAAAGCTCCTCTGAGAGCGAGCTGCAAATACGAAGCTTCTTCACCCCAACGAACGATCTGAGAAGTTCGTGCCACGTTGTGCCGTCGATCTCACCGTTCTGCCATTCGGTCGGCATCATCAGTTCGTGAAAGTCGAGCACGAGCTCCTCTACACCTGACAGCGCGGGCATAAGCGCGCTGCAGATCTGCGCTGCGCCGTCGATTTGCCAGTCCAATTGCTTGCACATCACACGTAGGACGAAACGTTCCTTGTGACCTCGCGCACTCTGGTGGTCCGTGTTTATGTAGACCGCATCGCGCCAGAAGGTAATCCTCGCTGTGGGGAGCTTGAGCATTTCTGGTCTATTGGTGAAGTGGGACAGGTGTGGTAATGCAAAGGCAATTTGATTGAATAACGTAATGTGGAGTACCACCAGAGGGGCCCTAATTTGAGCGACGAGGCATTCCAAATATGCGCTAACACCTCGGAACATGAGATCTTTGAGGTTGGGAAGCGTCACGGGGGGTCCTTGTTTACTCAACAGTTCCCTCTCAGCGCTTGGACGGGGTATGGGGACGGAAAACCCGATGGACAGTTCCTCGAGTTGGGGAAGGGACCGAAGACGTGCCACTAATAGCCTTGGGGATAAGTAACCAGTAGCTCGGATGTCCAGGAGACGCAGGATGACGAGGGAGACGGTGGAGGAGAACAACCGCAATCTTTTTGGAATGCCGATGCCGAGATGAGCGAGATGGCGTAGGTTTGGGGCCAGAAAGGTCTTAGGAAGTGTGAGAGTTGTGATTTTATCAGCTGTGATCGAAAGAGAAAGGTGTTCCAGTATCGGGAAGGGTTCATCCATAAGCATAAGGAATTTATGCAAAATCGAAGGCGGAAGGTGGAGGTCAATACGACGTATGCGACCACGCAACCGGAGCGCGTGGTATATTCCTAACTCATCTTGCTCCCTCATGCCTACGTTTATATGCCAGTAATCTATGAAGAGCGGCAGGGGCGGTAAATGGTCTAGTGTGTCCACTATAGGGGTGCCATTCGTGCATAGAATATGCATATCCAGGTGGAATGCCGATTCGTGGATGAGATGACGCCATCTTTGGCAAACGTGAAAGAGCTTGCACCACCCAAGGCGGACATTCCAAGCATTCTCCTCGTCCAGTCTATAGTAGTTGAATATGCCGAGGAGTATATCGTCGTTGAGCTCGTTGATAGTCGTGTATAGTTGTACGTCGTATCCTGGTCGCTCGGAGGTTGGAGGCGGTGGAGGTAGGTCCTGCGAAGAGAGGTTTGTGTGGGGTGTTGGAGTAACTATACACATTGAAACATACCAGGCTGCTTGTAGATGCAGGAGATCTTCGTGAAAGGCAGATGTGTATGTTAATGAAATATGATGCCGGGCGACTCAGAACTGTCCAGTCAACGAATGCCCCATCCGCTGAACGACCGGCCGACGGTGTTGTTACAATGTGCCGCAAGCAGGTATGTTGATTCGGGAATGGGACTCGGAGGAGTCATGGTATACTACTGGCTGCTCACGGTACCGCAATTTGCCTTGAATACTAGAACCTCTGACAAATTGTTCTCCCTCAATAACTCCAGAAGTATCTAAAAATACGTCAGAGAGAAAGCGACGAGATCGGGAAATGTGGCGCAAACCTCTGAAGATCAGCAAGCCATTCAGAGACCAGACGTTGCCAAAGATCCTAGGCTTGTGTCCGGTATCGAGGAACACACGGCCGGGCCTATCGAAGAGAACATAGACAGTGTTATTGTGTTCAAGTGCTCCGCTTGGGTCTTGAAGTGGGCGGCGCCGAAACGTAGGCGTAAATGCACTCTCATCTGCAAGGCAGTGCAAATAGAAATGAGGATTTTGCTCGAGGGTGATACGTGCACGGCCCTTGTAACGGCAAAAGTTCCAAAGTATCTCTGGAAGGGAAGGGTCCTCATTGAGCTCTTCTGATCCATGATTAAGATTATTATCGAAGACAAGCACCGTATGAATCGGTGCTCACGGCTCAAGGTGATAGTTTCTGGGTCGTGAGTAGACAGTAGCGGAGACCTGAGGAATACGAAGTTGATGGTCATCGTTGGTCCCCATTCATCCTCAGATTTCTGGGGAAGTAGAGTTGGTGGGAGGTGTGGAAAGACACGCGTGTAAGCTTCACCACATGCGACCGATCTCTCTCCACGCTATCTTTCTGTCGTGCTATTTTCATTCTTGAGTAGACGGTAAGCGGGGGGTCCCTGCCAGAATGGGAGTCAGTGGGGGGTTACTAAGCACTACTAGTATTGCTGCTCAAGTGACGCCTTCTCTCTGAGCGGCTCCTCAATACCCGAGTCGCTTCTTTGAATCGTGCGTTCGCTTCGTCAGTCACTTTCGTGCCAGAATCCGCAGCGGAACGCAACGCTAGGTCACACAGTCGAAGCATTCTACAAGAAAATGTCAGATGCGGGAAGACAAATTGCGTGAAGGAAACCTGGGGTGGTGGTGATTACCTTCTCAGCTCGGCATCTTCGTGAGCAAGATTCGGTGGCGCAATTCGAGAGAGTAGTTGGCATATAGAAATCAATTCGAGGGCCTGATTTCGGTAAGCTCTGCCAATATTCCACGCATTCTCGAGAAACGCCGATCTATTGTTGTGTGCTTCTAGCGGAAGGGTAGTGTCATCGGTCATTGTACAGTATATCTGAGCTGATGAGTACTGTATCTGACTCAACGATCTTGCACAGGAAGTTGTTGAAGCTCGAAGCTCGAAGTGACACAGGGAAGGGCAAATGCGGGGAGTATGCACTGGCAGGAGCTGCCTTTCCGTGGGAAGTTTTCCTCGTGGACTGAATTTGTAATCTTCCGAACACAATCCCCCTCTCCACCAAATGATGCTTTCCTGACATTCTTTTCCACTGCGAGCTTCCATCCCACGTGTTTGTATGTATTTGCGGTCCCACTGCAGTTCGTCCCACTTTCCGCCACTTTATCCCATTATGCTCCCTTTTCTTCGTTTTCACCAACATACAGCCTGCCTTCGTCTTCGAGTCGCGCTACACCACCTGACTCGTACATATCCTTGCGCATTGACTGCCCTACGCGAACTCTGCACTTCTCACAATGCTCGACAAGCACTTCCGTGTCGACGTACATAAGTGACCAGTCAAGTGATATGACTTGTTCGCGAGGCTCATCGTGCAGATACGCTTGATGACTGCCATACGCGTTCCGCTGAGCAACACCCGCCCCACACCATTGTCGTTACCCCGCCAACTTCAACATCAAAAAAAGGTACCAATACCGCGGCACCCCCTATTGAGAAGATCTTGGCTGGAAGCCAAGGGATCAATGGTGATGGGGATGAGGACCTGACAGACCGGGAAGGCTGTCGGAGTAGTCGAGAGCCAAGCGACCCAGAACCGTCATCATCCGGCAGCGACCGTTAATTCGAGCCCGAGCGCGATAACGGAGGAATGAGTGAATGAGACCGCGGTGAGGTGCTCGACATCGCAATCCCCAACGACCTCGCTTAACGGCGTGCGTCCCCTGACGCGCATCGTTTTGACTACTTGCGGCGGCGTACTTGTGACTAGTATCCCACACCTTTGGGCCCGAATACTTTCTGGGTCTAGATTCTTTCGGACGAGTTACAGCGCGGGATTTTCTGATGGGGTACAAGAGGACCAGGAAGGAGACTCACGGGGCTATAGCAATGAGAACGAGAGTTGGATTACTTTAAGCGAGGTTGACTTTGACCAGGCACAGGAACGGTGGTTATGATGCCACGCTTCCGAGGTTGTGTGAATTTTGATTTTTGGGGAGACCTCGTGACGATTGTTCCACTCGTATTCAGGGCCCATGAATAGCTCCCAGCGTCGCAGCTGGCAGATGCGCTACACATGGTGTGCACGGCAGTCCACAGGGAAGGACTTAATGTAGAAGAGCGAGCAGGTGGGATCCTACCTCGTCTCCCTCGACCGCCTCGAGCGACAGGGAAAGGTGGCGCAGAACACAGGCGACTGCAAGGACGCAGAAGTCATGATGGACATTAGCTCACCCCTTAAGCTGCAACAAACAGGCGGTACGTACCGCCCACTCATGCTATCTACGTCCCAACTGGAACAGAACCGCTCGCTCACTCTCGCCCCTTCCCCACGACAGATTATACACCAACGTCCCTATCCTTGCCAGTGTCCTCTATACCACCGGCGACCGCGGCTCTGTCCCCACGGAGCACAAGCACCCCGCGGCGCACATTAGCCAGAAACCTTCTCATGAGGGCGCAACAACAGCAGCAAAAGCACCAAGCATCCCACTCTTTCAACCATGCCAGCTTCCACATTTACGAGTATGCCATTCCCCACGCTCACCTCCTCTCCTGCCCAGTCACAAGCCTCGGCGATCGCAGTACTCGAGCTAATGTTCGCCACGTTCCCATATCCGCTGCCGCTCGCGAACACTCACCGTCGAGCGGCAATACGAGCGGCGAAGGTCGCTATCCTGAGCGGGCGGCACCAGCAGCAGAGTCGCAGCATCCGCTGCTAGGATGGCCGGCGCCGGCGGGCAGGAGCGACAGTTCCGGAGGCAGGGGTCGTATGGCGGTAGAGGTGGGGGAGGGTCCATTACTGTGTTTCTCTGTCCGTGAGGAGGTTAGAGAATTTTTATATCGAGTGAAGCTCCGATCATTACGTTCCCTTAGAGCTGTTTCCATAACTACAGCTGTTTCCATAACTATTGTCCGCTTGAATATACACACACAGGCGGATTCCCAAATCTCAAGAGCGGGGTTCATAATTAAGTAGAGTGTGAAATGTTTGGGATATTAGTTATCTCGCAAAATTGGGGTTATGGAATAGTTGTCCCACCTTTGGGCGCATGCCGCTTTGCAAAGTCTGGTTATCACCTCATTGCGGAGTTTTATTGTCGTTGCGACCAACATCCCCCCTCCTCCACCCTCATCGATGGTCTGACAGCACATCTCTAATGACCTCAAAGGGATGGCCCTTCGATGTCCCTTCAGGGACTCTCTGATCTTGTCATTCAAGAATATTCTGTGTTAGTTTCTGTGTTGTTATTTGTGCCTTGGAATGCATAAACACGGTTTGTAGTACATATACCGAGGCAATGAACAACAATAAATCATCACATCTACTCCCCAACATCCCACTATCTCCGGGCAAGGGAGTTCCAGAACTTAATATTCTGGGATTGGTGTGTGGTCACTCCGCTGGTTCTGCAGCGCGGTGTGTAAGGCCATTTCGGATGTCTTCGCTATCGGATCGGGCCGCGTGGCCGAGCTACCATTTCGGATTTACATTCCCACGTTGCCACACCTACTTTGCCCACCATCAATCGCACACCCACTTTGCCCACCATCAATCGCTTTCCTCATTTCCATCTTTCTTTCCCTCTCTTTCACCCTCATCGCTCTCTATCCACTCATTCTCTCACCCTCACACTGTGACGAACCGATGCCGACCGCCTTGCAAACGGCTTGAAGGTCACTTGGATCTGAACACAGGCGTCGCGTCCCCACGCTTCGAGCACTCTCAATCTTCCTTCCCATTCTCACTACCTTGGCCATCCCTTAGCTTAGCTTAGCTACATTTCCTTTTGTATTTAAACCAATTCCTTTCGTGCTGAACAAATGATAGATGAAAGGGACCGCTCACGTCGCCCCAATTCCCCCCTTTTCCTTCGCGCGTGAATTTGACTCAAGTCAGGCCCAAACAAGGGCACTCGAAAACAAATCTACTCGACGTTGTCTTGCTCAGTCTCGCCGCTTCGGACGGCAATCGTTTCTAGTCTCATCTTGTCTTGTCTTGTCTCTCCTCCCTCCTCTTCCCCTTCCTCACGCCACCTTCAAACTCACACTACCTCAGCGTCCTTACAGCGGATCGCATCATCGCCATCGCAGGAATCTAGTCCTGTCACCGCAAGTTGATGAGTTTGCCGATGACCCACCACACACCCCACCGCGCACCCCGCCTCGCACCCTGCCTGACAGCTAGAAATGTAATTTTGAAAGGAACCTATCGCATCTGACTATCTTATTGTACTGTACAGTATTAAATTTTTTGGATGAAGACTGAGATAAGTTGGTACGCGGCTTTCTATGCCCTTCTATTCAGTACCACAGGAACGACTTCACAAAGAGTGGGTCATGAGGTTTTAATTTCTAATTAAATAACTACAAATATTTTATGAAAAAACTTCGGCATGAGTGATCGCACACCCTTTCAAACCCCGCCTGTGTCCACTGACGAAGACAGCGGACAATAGTTATGGAAACAGCTGTATTGTCCGCTAAAATAAACAGACACAGGCGGATTCCCAAATCTCAAGAGCAGGGTTCATAGTTAAGTAGAGTGCGAAATTTTTGGGATATTAGTTATCTCGCAGAATTGGGGTTATGGAATAGTTGTCCCACCTTTGGGCCCATGCCGCGTTGCAAAGTTGGGTTATCACCTCATTGCGGAGTTTTGTTGTCGTTGCGACCAACATCCCCCCCTCCTCCACCCTCATCGATGGTCCGACAGCACATCTCTGATGACCTCAAAGGGATGGCCCTTTGATGTCCCTTCAGGGACTCTCTAACCTTGTCATTCAAGAATATTCTGTGTTAGTTTCTGTGTTGTTATTTGTGCCTTGGAATGTATAAACATGGTTGGTAGTACATATACCCAGGCAATGAGCAACAGTAAATCATCACATCTACTCCCCAACATCCCACTATCTCCAGGAAAGAAAGTTCCAGAACTTAATATTCTGGGATTGGTGTGTGGTCACTCCGCTGGTTCTGCAGCGCGGTGTAAGGCCATTTTGGACGTCTTCACTATCGGATCGGGCCACGTGGCCGAGCTACCATTTCGGATTTACATTCCCACGTTGCCACACCTACTTCGCCCACCATTGATCACACACCCACTTCGCCCACCATCGATTGCTTTCCTCATTTCCATCTCTCTTTCCCTCCATTTCACCCTTGTCGCTCTCTATCCACTCATTCGCTCACCCTCACGCTGCGATGAACCGATGCCAACCGCCTTGCAAACGGCTTGAAGGTCACTCGGATCTGAACACAGGCGTTGCGTCCCCGCACTTCGAGCACTCTCGATCTTCCTCCCCATTCTCACTACCTTGGCCACGCCCCATGACCCCTGTGCGCTTGTTGTCTCGGCGTCGGTTATCCATGTCACCACATGGTTCCTCTCGTCTCGGTCATTCAGATTTCGCACTTTACTCTTTTCACTTCGATTCATTTTGTTTTTCTTTGTTTTGCTTCGTCTTCTTCCCTCCCTTAGCTTAGCTTAGCTTCATTTTCTTTTGTATTTAAACCAATTTCTTTTGTGTTGAACAAATGTTAGATGAAAGGGACCGCTCACGTCGCCCCAATTCCCCCCTTTTCCTTCGCGCGTGAATTCAACTTGAGTCAGGCCCAAACGAGGGCACTCAAAAACAAATCTACTCAACGTTGTCTCACTCAGTCTTGCCGCTTCGGACGGCAATCGTTTCTAATCTTGTCTTGTCTTGTCTCTCCTCCCTCCTCCTCTTCCCCTTTCTCACGCCGCCTTTGAACTCACACTACCTCAGTGTCCTTACAGCGGATCACATCATTGCCACCGCAGGAATCTAGTTCTGTCACCGCAAGTTGATGAGTTTGCCGATGACCTGCCACGCACCCCACCGCGCACCCCGCCTCGCGCCCCACCTGATGGCTAGAAATGTACGCTTGAAAGGAACCTATCACACCTGACTACCTTATTGTACTGTACTGTATTGAATTTTTTGGATGAACACTGAGATAAGTTAGTACGCGGCTTTCTGTGCCCTTCTATTCAGTACCACAGGAACAACTCCACAAAGAGTGGGTCATGAGGTTTTATTTTTTAATTAAATAACTACAAGTATTTCTGAAAAAACTTCGGCATGAGTGATCAGACACACTTTCGAACCCCGCCTGTATCCATACCCCCAGACCGCGGACAATAGTTATGGAAACAGCTCTAATGACGATGGGTATGGTGCACGTTGTCGTGGGACTATCTTTGTAGAAGCCACAAGATATGGTGGTGCTAATACTGTAACCTGACCCACCCTCACGTATGCAAGAGTCTGATCACTCCACAAAATTGTTTCATTACTATTGTGAAAGAGTTTCTTTAAATAGTGTAACAGTACTAACTGATCCCGTCGTTCTCAACAAGTCGATGCTTTGGAATGGAGAGCTGAAAGTAAAGGCATGGGCCCAATCATCCCCCGAGAACCTCCCCGTGGCAGGAGTAGCAGCGCTGAATGTCAATGGGCTGCGGGTGGAAGTAAAGTCTGTGATAGCGCCGAAAGTAAAGAGGCCAAGAAAGGTTGTTATTATTTAGATCCGTGGCGGGACCGAAGGTAAAGGGGAATTTTTTAAGTCCGTGGGGTAGAAACCGGGTTTAAAAGTCAAGGGACTGCCCCTAGCGCAGCCCTCCGCCTGCGAGCTCTTTGCACAGCAAGGGTAGAGACATTAGATGGCCGGACTGGGTGGCCCGTGACCCGACGAGCTTGAATGAACGAGCCAAACAGACTAGCCCCATGATGCGGTCCTTTGAACTCGTTTACGAGTCCTTGCAAACTGGGTAGAAACCCAGGGTCTAGCCCTATTTCGTCCACCTCCAGCGCACAAGAAAGCTCCTCCGAGAGCGAGTGGCATATACGAAGCCTCTTCACTCCGATGAACGGTCTGAGAAGTTCGTGCCACGTTGTGCCATCGATCTCACCGTTCTGCCATTCGGTCGGCAACATCGGTTCGTGAAAGTCGAGCCGGAGCTCCTCTACACCTGACAGTGCGGGAATAAGCGCGCTGCAGATCTGCGCTGCGCAGTCGATTTGCCAGTCCAATTGCTTGCACATCACACGCAGCATAAAACGTCCGTCGTTCCAGTCTGCCCAATTCATAACATGGGGGGCCAACGTAATGCATACCGCATCGCGCCAAATGAGAACCCTCGCATCGGGGAGTTTGAGCCCTTCTGTCCGACTGACGAAGTGGGACAGGCGCGGTAATGCGAAGGCGATCTGACCGAATAACGTAATGTCGAATTTTACCAGAAGAGGGGCCCTAATCTGAGAGACAAGGTGTTCCAGATAGGCGCTAACACCTTGGAACTTGACGTTTTTGAGCCTGGGAAGTGTTACGGGAGATCCTTGTTCGCCCAATAGTTCCCTCTCAGCGCTGGGACGAGGTATGGGGATGGAGAAGCTGATGGTCAACTCCTCGAGCTGGGGAAGGGACTGAAGTCGTGCCACTAATTGCCCAGGTAGAAAGTAACCAGAAGCTCGGATTTCTGTGAGGGAAAGTGTGACGAGGGAGACTGTTGAGAGAAATGGTAATCCTTTTGGAAGACCGACGCCGAGAAGCGCAAGATGGCGTAGCTTTGGGGCCAGAAAGGTCGAAGGGAGCATCAGACTCGTGACTTTATCATCTGTGGACGAGAGGGAAAGGTGTTCAAGTATTGGGAAGGGCTCATCCATGAGCATAAGGAATTTATGAAAAACCAAAGGTGGGAGGTGGAGGTGGAGGACAATACGACGTATGCGATCACGCTGCAAGAGCGCGTGGTATATTCCCAACTCATCTTTCTCTCCTATAGTCGCAGTCGCGTGCTGGTAATCGACAAAGAGCGGAAGAGGCGGTAAATGGTCTAGCGTGTCCACTATAGGGGTGCCATTCGTGCAGAGAATATGCATACCCAGGTGGAATGCCGAAGAGTACACAAGGTAACGCCATCTTCGATAAACATGAGAGAGCTTGCACCACCCCAGTTGGACATTCCAGGAATTCTCGTCATCGAGTCGATAGTGGTTGAATATGCCAAGGAGTATATCATCATTGAGTGTATTGATAGTCGTGTAGTGCACGGGGTAACCTGGGCGCTCGGATGTTGGAGGTGGTGGAAGTAGGCCCTATTCAGATGTTTGCGTGCGGCATAGAAGTAACTACGCATGAAAACATACCAGGCTGCTTGTAGATTCAAGGGATCCTCGTGAACGGTAAATGTGTATGTTGATGGAGTGTGGTGCTGGGCGACTCAGAACTGTCCAGTCCTCGAATGTCCCCCCCAATGAGGGATTGGCTGGCGTTGTTATAATTGACCGCAAACAGCGATGATTCAATCGGGAACAGGAATCTGGGTCGTGGTACACGACTGGCTGTTCACGATAATACAATTTGCCCCGGATACTGGAACTATTGACAAGTCGTTCTCCTTCAAGTACTCCAGAACTATCTGAAGATACGTCAGAGCAGGGGAAGAGGTCGGGAAACATGGCGCAAACCTCTGAAGACCAAGCAGCCATTCAGCAACCAGACGTTGCCAAAGATCCTAGGCTTGTGTCCGGTATCGAAGAACACACGGCCGGGCCTATCGAAGAGAACATAGACAGTGTCATTGTGTTCAAGTGCTCCGCTTGGGTCTTGAAGTGGGCGGCGCCGAAACGTAGGCGTAAGTGCACTCTCATCTCCAGGGCAGTGCAAATAGAAATGAGGATTTTGCTCGAGGGTGATACGCGCACGGTCCTTGTAACGGCAAAAGTTCCAGAGTATCTCTGGAAGGGAAGGATCGACACTGAGCTCCTCTGATACACGAATACGATTATTATCGAAGACAGGCCCCATATAAATTGGTGCTCACGGCTCACGATGATGGTTTCTGGGTCGTGAGGGGTTAGTAGTGGAGACTGGAGGAGCATAAAGTTGATGGCCATCGTTGGTCCCCATTCATCCTCAGACTTCTGGGGAAGTAGAGTTAGGTGGGTAGTGTGAAAAGTCACGCACGCAAGCCTCACCGGATGGGACCAATCTCTCTGTGTGCTATCCTTCAACTTTGCTATTTCCATTTTTGAATAGACAGTGAGCGGGAAGTCTCTGTCAGAACGGTAGTAAATGGAGGGCTTTGAATACTGCTGGCATTGTTGCTCACAAACGTTGCCTTCCCACTGAGTGGTTACTCAACATCTGAGTTGCTTCTTCAAAAAATTTGTTCGCTTCATCAGTAACTTTCGTGCCCGAATCTGCAGCGGAACGCAACGCAAGATCACATATTCGACGCATTCTAATGAAAATATTAGAGACGGGAAGACAAACTCGCGAAGAAATCTGGGGTGGTTACCTTCTCAGCTCGGCATCTTCGTGCGCAAGCTTTGGTGGCGCAAGATGGGAGAGGAGTTGGCATATAGAAATCAATTCCATGGCCCGATGTCGGTAAGCTCTGCCAATGTTCCAGGCATGCTCGAGAAACATGAACCTATTGTCGTGCGCTTTCAGTGGAAGGGTAGCGTAATCGGTCATCGTGATGTATACTCCGGCCAGTGAGTATATTGGAATGATCTACTACTAGAAGAGTTGGAGACACAGTGGAGTCGTTCAAGTTGAAGTTTGGTGTTGTGGGAACGCGTGGCCTCGCTACCGATACATTTACACCAAAGGAGTACTAGCAGGACGGCGCCTAATAACAGGATGACATGTACAGGAAAAATTAATTTATGTCAAAGCGAAAATACAATCATTTTGACGATCGTTCAAACGTTCAACGTTCAAAGCCGATCCACATGGTTTAAAGTGACAAAGGTTGTGCCTGAGCCAGCTGAGTTTTTCACTGTACATAGTCCTCTTTCTCTTGCTCTAATTTGTCGAAAACTTGTCTCTCGATCGCCCCATTTAGTTCCTGTCACGCCTCGTGCTTCGTTTCTGCCGCGCCTGTCGCATCTATTCGCCTTCCGTCGTCCTCCTCGCTGTAGTCGAGTTGCTACGAGTACATGGAAGGATAGTCTCCGAAGAGAAGACGTAGATGAAATGAGGGCCCGGGAGGGCAAGACTCGGAACCTTAGTAGGACGATCAGGGACGGCCGAACACGAGACGAGACAATTCGTTTTCAGACTTAGGTTTCGCACAGAAGTGCTAGAGGTAGGCACTAAAATGATGGTTTACAAGGTGGAAAACCGACGCTCTAAACTGTGACACAGGAGCAGATACAGGACTGTAACAAGAATGCCCAGAAAGATACAGAACGATACCGTGTCCTCGTTTCCGCGCAACTGCGACGGTTGCGTAGAAGCGGTGGTAACATAGTGACAAAGCTACGATGTCATGGCTTTTCGCTTTTCGATGGTAGTAGTGGTGTGTGTATGCGTAACCCGAAAGTGATGATTAAAATGCTGTGATAGACGGTGCTGAGTCGACCACCAGCACCGGTCGCTTTTACCAAGTTGTAGGGCCGAACGTTTGGCCATCCGGGAGGATCCTGTCGGGAACGCCGGCAGCATCGGCCGTCTTCATGTACACGGTGTTGCCCCACCATTGCTGGATACTGTTGAGGCCGATGTTGCCATTGTCCGGGTATTGGAGGGCAAAGAAGATGACGATTGAACCGACAGCGTAACTCGCGTCCAAAGCACCGGATAGCACATCTACCATGCCAAGTACATCAGGAATCCAGGCATTGATAAGGGAGTCAAATACAAAAAAGTAGACGCACAGTTGTACTTGGCCCACCAGTTGAAGTAGCGGCGGCGTATGACGTAGTTGAATATGAAGCAAATAGCGACCCAAGGCACAAAGTTCATGGGTGTTGCAGGTGGCATGGCACTCAGGGCGGTAAAAATCAGCGGGAAGTTGAGGTATCTCAGGAATGCAATCTTAAACTTCCTGTGCAGTGCCCACTGGATAAGTGGAAGAATTGCACCGAGCAAGAAGAAAAACACGAGGCCGTAGTAGAGCTGTCCGTGCGAGAAGAGACGTTGCGGGCCAATGACACCCCACTGTAAAGGAGATATTAGCAATAGGGACGAAATCTTAGGGAGAAACGTGACGCACGATGATTGATGCGGTACCGAACACAGTGGTTGAAGGGCAAATAAAGCCATCTTTCTGGGTGGGGCTGCAAAGGCCTTCAACGTTCGAGAATAGCCAAGCCTGCACACCGAGCTGCACGGTGCCGGCAATGACAGTGGCGACGACTTGGCAGAAGAACATCGGGCGGGGAGGAATCTTCATGTAGTGGCCGAGCTTAAAGTCACTGGTGAAGTTTAGCGCTTGACCCATGGTGATGTAACCCCAGGTCTTGAACAACATCATCGCAACTGGTCGTCCAGGGAGCAAGTAGCCGATGATAAGCTCCGTGATGACATTAAGACCGACTGCCTGGCTCGCGATGGCCATAATGACACCAATCGGGATCGTGTAGATGAACGCTAAATGGGGGATGGGGTACGTCAACATAAACCCGCAGGGGGAATTGGGAGACGCACCGATGATGAGAGCGAGGACGAAAGCCCAGACAGGGAACTGTGTTTCCCAGACCTCTATGGCAACGACACCGAATACAAACATGGACACTGCGAAGGACATTAATACCTGTACGATCTGAGTCTCGCTATCAAATAGACGCACAGAATAAGATGAGGTACCACCAGTCGGGGACGCCCTTGTAAACGGACATGAGGCGAGCGTGGATATCAGGCTGCTCTGAGAGCGAGCGACGAGCCTGATTATAGATCTGCTTGCGGTAGTATATTAAGGTATGTGTGAGGGTAGCAGTGATCGAGGCGAATGAGAGAGCGTAAGAAATAGCAAAGGTTGCAGAGATGAACAGGGGACTGTAAGCCCTGTAAGCATCAAGGTTGAAGCTGGAATCCTCGTTGATGATGCGCGAGACGTTGTAGGGGCTGCCTGTATTGTCAAAGGAACGTGAGGAGGCCATGGGTAAGAACCCGCTGTACCACGTATTGGTGTACTACGGGCAAATGGTCATAAAAAAGCAAACTAATAAGCGACACATAGAACTCACATAAAGAATGGGGACCAGGAACCAGGCAAAGAATGCGACAGCGATACCCGTGTGGGCAGCTGCCCACCACGGGGAGGGAAGAGGAGAACCGGTGAAGGCGGTGATTTGACCCCAGTCAAAGGTGAGGACACCCATGGCCAGGCCGTGGGTGACACCGAACAATTGGTTGACCTTGGCGTTGTTAGGCGCAATCCAACAGACCCACGAGAAGCTGGATAGTGCAGTGAACAGGTAAGATGGCAAGAAATCTAAGGGAAAAGTTAGACCCGAAGGCAAAACCAAGAAACCAGGAGAGACAAACTGACTGTAGCAGAAATAGCCAATAAAGACGTAGACGAAGAAGCGCCCACGAGTAATACCACCGATGCCTTGAGTACCGGTGGTCTCCAGGGAGTGCATGGTGTTGAAGAGGGCAGTGATGACGAGACTGCTGGGCCAAATCATCGACGGGGGGTCAACGAGGAATCGCTTGCAGATACCACCGATCGAGTAACCGATCAGTTGGGTCGACATGACCAGAAGCCATTGGTCTATGTAAAAGAAGTTAGTCCGATCTATGGAAAGCTCAGATCTCCCACAACTCACACACAAAGCTGGGATTCTGGTTGTAGAACACCTTTTGGACGGCAACAATATCGGTCTAAACGCGGCATGAGAAATAACCAAATTGGCTGTTTAGAAAATGTGGTACTTACAGCGTAAGCAGGTCCAGATCCGACCGAAGCCATGATGGTGATGATGACATGTTCTTTAATCGTGAAAGGACCCGGGTTGAGCTCCACGCCGAAGACTGTCACGTTGGGAACGTAGCGTGCCAAGGCCTTGCCGATGGGGAAACTTACAAGCAGGGGTATGATCTGTTCACAAGGAGTGCAATTCAGAACGGATGCAAAGGTAGGCAAGCAGCGGTTATAGAACACAAACCGAACTGATGAACACGGAAGGGTACCTGAAAAAGAAGAATTGGTTGATAGCGGGGATAATGATAGCCCAGATGATGCCGATAACCCAAGCACGCAAAGTGGATGAAGGCATTGTGGGGTCGTCCGTGTTGGCCACAGCGGACCGGACTTCGGGATACGGTGACTCATCTTCCAGTATAATGGCTGTTGGGTCGAAGTTGGGATCATCATCGATGTCGACGGCATAACCCTATAGTTGTACTAAGTAGGTGAGCTGTATGAAGAGAGAGAAATGACTAACAGTAGCATCAAAAAGGTGCTCTGGGTCGTGCTTCTCGAGGTCAGTAGACCTCTTCTCATCCTCAGAAAACGACATGCTAACTAACTTAGGAGGTCGCGAAAAGAAGCAGGGGCAACTAGCGGACTAGTCTGGCTCAAGGGAGAAAAAAGGAGCGGACGAAGGGGGGGAAAGGAGCGGACGGGATGAGGGAGGAGGACCATGAGTCTGGTTGAGGGAATTGTTTTATACCCAAGGGAGAAAGAAGCCAACTGGATCGCCAATAGCAGGGTAAAGCCGGCTAGTGAGCTACCTTGGTTTCCTAACCGAATTCCTGCCTAACCGAGGTAGCAGAGATAGGCTGGACACGACCCGTTGCCTTCACAAACGCGTATAATAGCTCACCTCCCACCCGGTTAATAATACAGCTAGCTCGATTTATCCTGAGACATAGATCGGGTTCGTATCTATTCTTGGGGGTCTTCTCAGAAGCGAAAAAAAGACCACCATTATTGCAGTCGCCGTCCTGTCGCTTTCAAGGTTCCTTCTGCAAGGAGTACCATAGATGGAGGCGGTGGCACCAGTGCGCGTGCAAAGAGGAAGTGACTTCTAGCCGTCGCGGCATTGGCAAGTCTATCAGCTTCTGACAACCATGAGCACTAGCATCTCCCAATCGCTCGATGATAGAGATGAGGGGTGAGAAATGCACGCGTGGCACAAGACCGCAGAAGCACTCGTGACGCTATATTTCGGGGTTGGATCTGGACTCCCTAAATCGATCGCGCACACTGCCGAAACAAGATGAAATGAACATAACGTGAGTTGAGAAAAAAATAGTAAGAAGAAACATCGAGAGTCAAATTTTGGTGAAACCATACAATTGCGAGAATGCACATGCCGTATGTTCTGATAGTTCTGATTATGACCGTGACAATGCCCTCGTTCGGTGGGTCAGTGAGGTTGGCCAGCTAACAAGCACGGATTTGGGAAGACGCTCGAAGGGGCACTTTCGAGGACTTATGGTGGCGAGAAGGAGTAGAACTGAGTAGAGCAGTTGTATGTGTTCACTTGGCATACCGTGTAGTATAGCCCGGTACTCAATGTATGAGATAGCATTTGCGCCGAGGTATGATTCCTAGAAGTCGAGCCTTCACCGGAGGTACAAGGACCCGTGTCAATTGAAGGCGTCGTCCTAGCTGATGGAACCCAGGAAGCTGCCGTGAATCTGGGTCCAAAGAGCCCACTAATGTACAGTAGCTTCGCCGCGGGGATGCGGATATGGAGAGGCGGTAGCGTCGTATTCGATATCATCACAGCCAATCGTCGTCCATCGACCACCCGAAGTAATTGGGAGGATGCAAATCCGAGATTCCGAACGAGGGAGAAGGAAAAATGAAGGTGTCATAAGCGAAGTTAAGAATTTGAAATTTGATTCGTTGCTGTGGTGGCAGTGTGGCCCGACCAAGGGTTGGTACAGTAGCGGTCGACAAAGGCCACCCGAGTTCCTAAGAACGACCGTTACTGTACAGCACCAAAAAGATTGATGCGAGGAGAGACCCGAAAGCGTTTAAAGTTCAAATTAATGTATTAGCAACCTGTACTACAAAGGATCATTCCGCATGGACAGCCTTTGCTTGTCCGGGAACGTTATCGGGGAACTTTTTCTCGAAACCTTGCCCATGTGTGTGAGTCGACACGTGTCCTTCCCTGCATCCGGTGACGATCCCCGAGCTTCTATCAAAAATTGGCCCAAAAAATCCGAAGATTTGAGACAAGATCAAGGACAAAATTGTAAAACAGATCAAGAAACAGATTGAAAGGCGTGATGTACGGAGTAATTTCTTCTATATGCTATGCTAGGTAGATATGGCTCGGTCGATGATTGTAATTGGTTGGAACCTTAGTCGATGTCTGTGTAGAAGTAGACGTTTAGTTAATAAGGTCGGCCACGGAACTCTGAGCCCGTCCGTTCACAGAGAAGACCTGGACGCAATTACTCGGCGCAACAGCATTGCCACCATGAAAGTTCTCATGGTAGTCTTTAGGAGCGAAGACTTGTCAGGAGTGAATCAGGGGAAATGGAACACTCCCCCGTCCGCCCATTGCCCTCCAAGGTGTAGTTCGGGGCGAAGCAGACGCCGGTGCAGCTTTCGACGCCGTTGTCCCCCTAGACGAACGGAATCTCGCGGAGTAAAGTCGCTGTTTGTGAGGGGCACAGAAGTGTCAGTCCGCTTCTAGACAGAAAAAGAAGGTGGATATATCATTTATAGCATTATGATCCTGGGTATACTCACCCCACTTTCTCGAACAACTGTTGTAGTAGGAGTGCGGATTGCGCCGCTTCAATAAATGTTGATGCGACGTCTCGTACCACCTCAGACTCCATCATACTCACCAGGATCATTGATGTATGTGATGTCGCAGTCATCACGCGAAGTTCTCTCGTTGCAAGTGCAGACGGCGTCTTGATGGCATTCAAAAAATGCGATTTAATCAACGGAGACAGGCCAAACGGAAAGAAGTCCTTCGGGCGACGTTAATGCATCCCTCGACCGTCAGTTAGCCGCGTCTGAAGCCAGCCGATATGAGAGTGCGCGTTGAAACGTTGTCCATACCGCAGACCTATGATGGTGGCACAGAAGCCCATGTATAGTGTCCAAGGGCAGTCCATCCCGGAGGGAGGTCACCGCGTTCCTGGAGGCTGAGGTGGCGATTATACAAGCGGCCAAATTGAAGACCCCTTGATGTTGAGAGGTATTCGCGCGCACATGAACCGAGGCCGACGAAAGCGCGGATTAGGAACTATACGCGTGAAGATACAATGGCGAGAAGACCGCGGAGTTAAAAAGACTGTGATAGAAAGGATGTGGAACGCATCGTGCATAGGTGAGGGTAGAGATACCTTGAAAGTGTCAGAGTGAAGTCTGACACTAGGGAAATGGAAGCAAGAACCACGACAAGGAATATTTATTCCAGTTATCCCCAGTTAGTCAATATCCTACCTGGGTAATAAAGTAGTAGCGAGCATCGGACCCACGCAATATGGCCAAAGCACACTGGTCATGATCCACACGGACGCACTCGCAAAAATGGACTGTATGCGTTCGATTCCGACCTTTGATTCCGACCCCAGATTCGCGAGTAACCTAGTAACCTCTTGAGGGACTCGCGCGTGTGGAGTTTTCTCGGGATATAGTACCTAATGCCCCGGAGGTGGGATCAGCAAGATGATCGAAGGCATTGGCAGGCCCGGCAGTAATGGGAGAATAGAGTCATTTCGTACGACTAGTATGGTCTAGGAAACGTTCAAGGTGCAGGTTCAAGGGCGCAGGGCTTTTGGTGGAGGATTTACTACTGTCGACGACTGAAAAACAAATATCATTCTGGAAAAAGCCGCGGCGCAAGGATCCGGAGTCAGCCAAACGGGGATCTTGGCAATTTTGCCTGGCATATTATAGCCCGCGGCTTTCAGAACTAGGCCCAGCCCGGAGCCAGCGGACTTCGAGTTTTATCGTTGGGATGACCGGATGTCGTCTCGTCTCCGAAGAACGGAGGGAAGCCAGAATTTCAGGTAGCATGACCACAAACTGGAGATAGCCTACTGGGCAAGAACCCGCACAAGTTCTGTGAACTGGTATTGTAGTGGTAGCCCCAGCGGGATCACCAGCGGGTCAAAGGCAAGGTGGGGAGGTCCAAGGACTCCACGACGGCGGTCGTCCCTGTTGATGCGTTGATGGGCTACTGGACATTTGGAATGCCTCAGGCTCATCTTTAGCATATCGTGATCGATGTGTCTTGGCCAGCTCTTCGCGTGGATTCCGTAAGTTACCCTACGACCAAAACTGACGCATACTGACGTTTCTGGAATGGCGAAGAAACATTTTTTCGTGAGCAATCACCAAAAACCTGTTGTCGCTTTCCTAGTGCTGTACTAGTAAAGCATCGATAGTGCGTGAAGATAAACAGCAATGCATGTACTTACCTTCTAATTGCAATACTGACAGCGTTCCATATGACAATCTAACGAACGCTTGCGGACCGGACCGTGAGCTGAAGACATTGCTGTGCGAAATCTTTGCAAATACAAAACCAGTCAGACAACAGTACTCAATTATCGTGGGGTTTGAGCAATTCTCGCATAATTAAGCCTGGCGGTTGGTTGCCACGACGGGCTTACTTTAGCCAGTAAAATGACAGGTGATTCTGCGCTACGCAGTCCAAAGTCTTATGGGACGGAGAGAGAATCAAGAAACAAGGTACTAATATCCCGAACAGTAGAATGAGCGACCAGGGTCAGAGCTGAGTATGGGTATCTATAAGAGCGCAGCCCTATGAAATGAGAAGACTTTTGCTGAGTCCATCGTCGCCTTCCACGCCGAGACGAAATGTATTCATCGCCTTCCGCTACCACGTCCATAGCCGACCTGAAGGTTGTCAAGTTCTGCCTCGAGAGACTTGATCGTGCTGTGCGCCAACTCCAGGTCCTTGTTCAGGCGATCGCGCTCCGTTATCAACTGCATCGACATTCATTAGCAACCAGCCTTTCTCTTGTTCCCTATGCAGAGATGGAAGGTAGGCGACTCACGTGTTGCTCCCACTGTCTGAAGCGTGCCTCCTCAGACTTGACCTGCTCCGTGAACCGCCTACGCAGCTGCTCCTCTTCCTCCTGGAACTTCGGGTTGTGGAACTTCTTAACCTTGCGCTCACCGTATTTGCGCGTCTCCATCTGTTGCTGGCGGTAGTTCTCGTAATGACTCTCCTCCGTAGTCGAGATAAGGTCGAGCATGAAAGTACGAATGAGGAGGGAGCGCAGCTTGCGGAAGTCACAATGGTTCTCATTTTCCACTGTTCGAGTGCGTCAATACCACTGATAAAGGGCCAGAAAGTTGAAGATGAATTTACCCTCGGCAACACCCCAGAGATACTCGCGGCCCTTCACGACGCGACCATCAGGGGTCTGAACATTCTCAGTGGAGCCAATGATCGAGAATGGCATAGCCTTCGCAAGGATGCGCGCGTGCTCAGCGCTGGCCTCATCATCTGCCTCAACGGGAGGCTGGTAAATACGAATGTTCTGTGCGGCGACGACGTCCCGAATCTGTCAACCCCATATGTCAATGGCAGATCCAACCGTAAATCAAGGAGACGAACGCGTTGTTTGAACGTGAACAAGTCACTCTGCGTGAGGGTATCTGCCTTGGCAATGACGGGAATGAGGTTGACGCGGGTACCGAGACGCTTCATAATCTCGATGTCAAGCGGCTTGAGACTGCGACAAGGTTACAAGACGCCCCAGAATATATAACAGAACGGCGTACGTGTGACCGGTGGGCCTGATGAAGTACAAGCATGCATGAACGCGAAGATCACTCTTCTCGCTGCGCTGGGGTTGCTGTTCCTGAATCATGTATGCCTCATGCTGGTCGTCAATGAAGTCGACAATGGGCGACCACGAGTCCCGGTTGTTGACATAGTCACCAAAGCCGGGGGTGTCGATGACGGTAAGCTTGACCTTGAACTGCTTCTCCTCGAGCTCAGCCTTGATGATCTCGACCTCAGTGAGTTTGTCGAGTTGCTTATGGTGGCGACGGTTATAGTTTTTGGCAGAGGACAGCTCGGTTGAGAAAAGGGTATTAATGAGGGTGGTCTTTCCCAGACCCGACTCGCCTGTATTAGCACGTAAGAAGAGAATCTCACGTGAAAGTGCGAAAGTAGTAACGAACCGACAACCATGATGGTGAAATGAGCTCCCCGCTTGGCGACGATTTTGTGTCGCTAAAAGAAGTGCTTAAGATGAAAAATTGAGACATGAACTATGCTGAGCTTACCTGGTTCGGGAGGTTGGCAATACCAATACCGTCAGAAGAGGGGGCGGCCATGGTCAGTGAATGGATTGTTCGCTAAGTGACTCTGAAAAGTGGGCGAACGAATAAACAAGCGCGTGAGCCTCTGACCGTCTTCACTTTGACCTTGTTTTGGCACCCCTCATCTCGGCTGTTCGGCTCTATCCGAACGAAAACGAAAATAAAATAAAATATGGAAATGGAACCGCCTAAAGCTACAGGCATAGGAGCAGGTACTCAAGTAGGACTCAATCATAGGCGGCTGGTTAGACGGACGGCATTGCATAGATGGTAGGACAACACCCGGGTGGATCTTTTGACAACTTGTCCCAACGTACATGTGCTCGCGTGTAATGCTCAAATTACTCAAAACAGACATGCCTGACAGACTGAACAAGGTGGCCAAAACTGTCCCGACGTCGACTCGCCCTGGTGAGGGAAGGATTGTATCTTTGAGCCACCATAGCCTGCAAGATAGCCTGTGAACATTGATTAACTCACTAGCTCCTCCATCGGCGGTCGCTAGGACCCTTGGTGCTCAAGCTAGAGCCAAGACCGATGGGAATGGGGTCGTCTCGTCTCGTAATTGAACCAGCCATATGTATGCTGTCATTTATGCGATGTGTCCGCCTTTCGATCTTTCAAGCTTCAAGCTTCAAGACTCGCGCATGGGTCGAGTGGGTCGTGGTTATGTGTCCCTGACGCATTTCTATATCAGGTTTGTCAGTCTTAACAACCCAGAATGTGGAACAAAGGCAGGGGGAACCAAGGGGAGAACAGACAAGGTTCAAACACCTAGCACGATGGCAACCCCGCTGCTCCTGCTGCAAGATACAGCAATGCTACGTATCGTAATGTATCCGAAGTATTCAGTCTACTGGAGACGAAGGAATCCCAAGTTGCGAGTCACACCGCCCAGTATGTCCAGAAGCGAGCCAGGCAGAGAAGTACCTCCGGCACACCCGTCTTCCTCTTCATCAGAGCTCAGGTCAATAACGAGAGCGCCGGCGCCTTCATTCCTAGACCGCCTCGTCGGTGTCTCAGGAGAAGAGCACGGCGTGTGTACAGGAGGGCTTAGCACCATGTTCCTTGGACTCTGCTGTTCGCTCGGCCCGTGAAGTACTTCTGCGGCACCCGTGGTCTGGAACAGCTCCTCCAGCGACGAACCAGAACAAATCTTCTGTATTGCAGTTTGCGGCAGCTGTGTCTCCTCCTCGTACGTCTCCCTCGCATCGCCTTGCCTACCTCTGCTGAAGAATGCATTCACGTCGAATGCAGGCAAGCGCGGCGCACCGAGCACATTACCAAGATGGCCGAGGAATGCCTCGGCACGCTCTCGTAGCTTGGTGGCGATATCTTCCGCTGGCGCCATTGCGAAAGAGAGGGTGTTCCCGTACACTTCCTGGAAGGCAGTTCGAGGCGGTGGCGCTCTCCCAAGCGGTGCTAGCGGTGGCGGGACGGGCGCGCGGAGCAACGGCGCGGAATCCAAAAGGTCCACAGCTTTCGGGCGGCTGCCAGTGGCTGCAGGCTTCTTCGCGCTCGTTTTTGCTTTCTCGAGGTGACCTGCGCGACCGGACTTGGGTGCTTTATATGGCCGCAAGCGCCGCGCCCTCTCCTTCCTGCCCGTGTCGTTCTTCGCGTCTCCTGCACCCCTCAGACGCGCCGAGCCAGTCGTCTTGTTCAGGCCACACTTGGTCCGGGACCCTCGCAAGGAGGGAGGTTGGCCTGCCTGCTGTGATATTGTGAGACCCGCAATCAACTCTAGCGTGCAGAGTACGCATACCCGAGGACATGGGATGACAGTCCTCACGACTGACTCGGGCGACCCGCGTGCCACTTCGACGAATTCTAGAGATTTCTCTGGGGTCTGAGGCGAACTCGCTTGCGCTCCTGGCTCGTAGCTGCGCATCGTCACGTCTTCTTTCATGCTTCTTCTAGAAGCAACACTACGGGACATGAGGCGTGGGAGTGGGCGTTTTGATCCAATATTCAGAG
Organism: Lactarius psammicola; assembly: GCA_025769895.1. Taxonomy (NCBI): domain Eukaryota; kingdom Fungi; phylum Basidiomycota; class Agaricomycetes; order Russulales; family Russulaceae; genus Lactarius; species Lactarius psammicola. The sequence goes on along the minus strand of WTXK01000032.1, from coordinate 149,383 downwards.
GCTTGTTGAATAGGGCCGAGAAAGCTCGTAATGTATCGCTGAACTTTGGACGAGGACTTTTCATTTCGGTGTCATGGATAAAATGTTCTGTGGTTGGTGTCCATATCGCTGTAATGGTTCCTGGAGAAATCTCCTCCATGATGCCTTGCATGTCATCCTCGGGAACGAACATCCTATCATCTTCTTCAATAAAGATATGCTGTGCTATGTCTGTTTCTAGGCTCTGAAACGTTCGCTAAATCTTGGCTCAATGTAACAACGGAAGAGGGCCCACACACCTCCGCACACGATACCTGACGGTACGCTGTAATTACCGCTGCCCGTGGCGGGAAAGCACAGCTCCGAAGCTTCATCTGATTGCTCAACGCGCGAGGATACGCCAATATTTTTTGCTTGCGCGCCTCACAAGATGGGCTCACCGTCGACACCTTGCGCTTGACCGGAGCCTGCAACTCGCTGAGCTCATTTTCCTTCTTGCACGCCAGCGCAGCCGTGGAGCGCCCACGTTTCTGGCCTGTGAGGACGTTCGCCACGAATGACTCGGAGGTTTGGCCATGTGCGTAGAGGCGCACCGTGGGCACTGCGGATAGGCGAGACTCTGCCAGTACCTCAGCGTACGGGCGCACGGTGTAATATCCGCTGGACGAGTCGATGGTGCTGCTCCCGTCTAAAGCAGCCCAGATGATCGTGCCTCGCGGTAAAGGAGGCGGGTAGTCGGGAGGACACCCAGGCCGAAGTGCGACTTGGATGCCGTGGATTGAAGGTGTAGGCACGTGGGGAGGGTGTATCTCGCTGCGCAGGACGACTGATCGGAAAGTGACAAGGGTGTTGGTGGTCTTGTCCTTATCGGCGGACATGGTTTCTAAGTGACGCTGAAGGTATTGCAGACGTTCTGGTTGAATATATGAGGAGAAAACGCCACACTTATAGTGCCTCGAGCAACGAGTCGATCGAATACAAAACACGATACTATTCATTCGAAACCCATTAACGCGACGCGACGTAACACGTGCTCTGGAAGGCACATCACGTGCGTTTGCCGAGCCCCTACCTTTCTTGAATGAATACTATCATATAGGTACCTTTGCAACTTTTTCTCTACAGACTCAACAACACACCGTGGAGACTTCATCTTCTGCATAGTCATAGGACAGTCTGTATCCTATGATACAGCGCCTTTATTATATTTTTTTCTTGAGCCCTTCAAAGCACAGCTGATGGGGCACGTTTGCAATCTTTTGTCACGCAATGTCACACCACCGGCAGCATTCGGCGGTTGTGGGAAGTATGGAGGACTTGGCGGCATTGGGTGACCGGACTGTCGGTTCAATTACCGGTACTGGTGATGCCGGCTGCGCTCAGAAGAGGGGATTAAAATAGTCACGGTCTTGTCACTCTTGGGTGAGTTTTCTGCCTAAAACTTGATCGTCTCAAGACTTTGATTCCAAACTTGTCATGAATGTTGGTTGTAGTGTGTTTCATAGTCCTAGCAGAAATTTTTGGTGAAGTGGTAGAGAGATCGGTGGATCTGTGTGGTGTCAGTACCGGCTCCAGACCACCTCCACAACATTTTGATTTTTCTGTATTTTGAAACCTTCATGGATCCTCAATTTTATATATGATCTTATGACTATATAATCTAGAAAATCTACTGTATTTTTTTTGGGATGAAAAGCTGCCGGGAAAGTGCTGATCTACTCAGATCTTTGAAAGTTGCAAGTGTGCAAACAGTTGCAAATGTACTGACATGATAGTATGGAATTTCAGCAAATTCGGTCTTCTTGCGTCACTTCTTTGCTCTCAGTGTTAAATTTGGTGTGGCACCTGGAGGGAAGAGGACCGGTGCGTGGTACAGTGGACCAATGTTGGAAGTGTATTAGCTCTTGTGCATACCAGCGAGAAAACAATCAAGCTGGAAGACTGCATTGATACCGCGGAAGCACTTCGTGCTTCCGCGATTGGGGATGAGGGGTCTACGTTCCCGAGGCGAGGTCGCGACGGGTCGGGGCTCTCCCGCAGCGAGTTGACGAAAGTCGGAAAACGTGGGCCTCATCGTTGGTCCCTTGGCAATTACTAGGCGTGGCGAGTCGGCGAAGCAAAAGCGTTCTGGTTCTTGAACGTTCAACCGCCAGTTGAGAACGTTGAGAGCTTGGGCAGACAGATGGCGGCACGAAAAAGAGGAACGAGCACGTGCCGCCTTCATTCGTTCGGTCTACCTATACTACTGCCTTGGCGACTGCTCCTTCTTTGCTCTGGCAGAGAACGGATTCAAAAATCAGCCACACAGGACACAGGGGGGTTGACTTGAGTGTGCATTCCTTCAAAACTCTGCCGCCTGAAACAGTCAGTAAGCGGTGGAAGATGCTCCTAGCCTTGCATGTCCGAGTCGCCTCTGTAAGTGATCAACGCAGTGACTAACTTACAGTACGGTCAAGTTACTGTATGGGCTCGCATCCTGTATGTTACATACTGGTCATCACATGCATCACAAGCGAGATTTATCGACCAAAAATTAGAGTTTGAAGGTGCATCCCTTATTTGTTTTTACAACCTCTGACTCCACGAGAAGAATTATCTACCTACACAGTTCTAAGGACAATTCGAGTCTCTCTGCAATGGCATCTTATAACGCGTACTCTTTGACAACTTGGGATCTGTCGCAATCCGCTGATCACGATAAGTGACGCGAGCGCCAAGTAGACAACGCTGCTGTGGTCTAGATGCTGTTGCCACGAACGAGTAGCGACTGCCAAGCCACTGTGGCGACATATTCAGGGACAGGAGATCAAACAGAAGGGGCACCCTCACTGGGTGCCAGCTACCGAGATGTGCCCAATCGTGTTAGCGACGGGTTGGAGAACCAATTGACTTACAACTTGGATGTACGTCAAAATATTCGATAGATCTTGATTGGTGACACCGCGCAGCGAATGAGTATCGACATTTTTATAGGAGACTCGGAGAACGCATGATTGTGTGGTGAAAGTGCAAAATACAGGGCGCCTGGTCAATATTGCGAACAGGGGATGGCACGTATCACCATATTGTGCCTGCGTGCCAACCGGGCGCTACAACGGCTGGATCTAAGAGTGGGCACTCTATTTGATCTACATTGTCTAATTTACCCCACAACTTGGAGATTGTATTTCGACTCGTCTCACTTCCCGGATCACTTTATGCGCTTCCAATTCGGCTACCTTTCTTCTGATGGGTCCAACTCAATGGCTGGTAACTTAGTAGTAGAGAAGTTAGGACCTGGGCACTAAGGCTTGGTTCAAGTTGCGCCTACAACTCGGGTTCTTGAGTACTGTAGAACAACTGGGGCGAACTGCGTCGTTTGGGTTTCTTGCATTTGGCAATTTCATCTTCTGGCAAGTCAGCTCAGTCCCGCTATTTATTTTTCATTTCTCTCAAGATGTCATGACCCGAACTCCCTCAAAAATTATTATCAACCCCCATTCACTGCGGCTTTTTGAGACCGTTCTGCGTTCCTACGAGAAATGATTATCACAGTCTTCGACAGGATCAACGCCAATGTAAGCCAATGTTATACCTCGTGACTATCCCAGGGTTTGTGATTGCCCCATACAGGTAGCCGATTCTTTCGTCGGGCGTTGGTTTCAACTTGAGGGGTCTGGCGCAACCAGGGAGAGACAGGGTTCTCGCTTCCTCGTGCGTACTCTTCAAGTGCTTTCTCTCGCTGTTCGTCACTGACGAGAGCCATCTAGACAGAGCTCCGTGCAGGAATCACAACATGGGTACGTGGGAACCGTACCATTTCCAATATAAGTCCTGTGATTAACCTAGTAACATTTTCCCTTCAGGCCGCTATGGCGTATATCGTCTGTCCTATCCTATTTACCGCGTACCGCCACTACCTAACGTGATGCGTTGGTCAAGATATCTGTAAACGCCTCTATTCTCTCCGACTCGGGGGGTACTTGCGAGTGCCCAACGGGCGATGGTTGCTCCTCAGATCCAACATATCTCGCGTGTGTAGTCGAGGTTCGTAAAGACCTTATCACCACCACCGCCGCTATATCCGCGCTCTCGAGTTTCCTCATGGGGTTACTCGCGAATCTGCCGGTCGGGCTGGCTCCCGGCCTCGGATTGAACGCATACGTACGTATCAAACGTTTCCTCTCTTCAGACACGTCTAATAAGGTGTACCCAAGTTCACCTACTCCATCGTTGGCTTCCATGGAACCGGCATCGTTTCGTACCGTGAAGCGCTTGCAGCTGTCTTCATGGAAGGGTACGTTCGGCCTTGCGTTAAGCCATTGCTTTGATCGTGGAATATGTGCCTGAGCACCTTGATTCAGATGGATTTTCCTCGTTTTATCTCTGCTTGGTCTCCGTCAATGGCTTGCTCGTGTAATGCCACAGTCACTCATTCTGGCAGTGGGTGCCGGAATTGGCCTTTTCATCGCGTAATTGACATTATTTCTCTTCATATACATTCTCACTAACGGACCCGTTTTCAGTTTCATAGGACTTTGTATGCCACGACCGACCTTCTATCGTCCCGTGGTAGACTTCTAACTTGTGTTACAGCATCTGGCGGTCTCGGCGTTATTGGCGGCGACACTACCAATTTCGTCGGCCTAGGGGGTTGCACAGCAGATCATTACCTGGATGGCCTTCCGGGGTACTGCGATAGAGCCGTTATGCGTAGCCCTACGATGTGGCTTGGTATCTTCACCGGAGGGTGGGTTCACATGTATATTGATGGCATTTTCTGACTCTCGCATCCCAGTTTCTTGACAGTCTTTCTCATGATGTACCGCGTCAAAGGCGCGATCCTCATCGGCATCTTCCTGACTTCTATTATCTCCTGGCCTCGTGGAACGAGCATCACCGCTTTTCCACATACCGCATCTGGTGACGCCGCATTCGATTTCTTCAAGAAAGTTGTAGATTTCCATCCCATCAAGCTCGTCGGCAACTCTATCGATTACAATTATTCGAACCACCAGGTATGGTATGCACTCGTCACCATGCTCTACGTCGACATCCTCGATACGACCGGGACGCTTTACTCCATGGCCAAATTCGCGGGCTTGCGCGACCCCGTCACGATGGACTTTGAGCGCAGCACGATCGCATACTGCGTCGACGCATTCTCAATCTCGATTGGTGCACTCTTGGGAACCAGTCCCGTCACAGCTTTCGTCGAGAGCGCCACGGGCATTTCGGGTACGTCGTCGTTTCACAAAGGTTTATGATTCCAAACGTCACGATCGATCGTGATCATTTTAGAGGGTGGCAAGACGGGTATTACGGCGATCACGACCGGCCTAGCTTTCCTCGTTTCGGTTTTCTTTGCGCCTATTTTCGCTAGTATCCCCCCCTGGGCTACTGGCGGTGCTCTCGTGATCGTTGGAATGCTCATGATTCGCAACGTCCGCGACATCAGCTGGGACTATATCGGAGATGCCCTCCCGGCTTTTCTCACTATTCTCATCATCCCTCTCACCTTCAAGTAAGTACCCAGGGCTGAACATCCTTATAAAGAAGGGAACTGACACTGGCCATGCAGTATCGCTTACGGAGTCATTGCGGGCGTAGCCTCTTATATCTTTCTCAACGGTTTGCCGTGGGTCCTTCGTAAGGTGTCCGGCAATCGCATCGTTCCGTCAAACTATGGAAACGCCGAACCGTGGGTTACCCCACCTGGAGGAATCGTCCCCGTTTGGATGTTCGTGCGAGTCCTTTTTTGCTTGCGCCTGTCGCTTAACTAGTCTGTTTTAGGAGATACGCTCACGGTTATGTCACCAACCGTCCCTACAAACGATCGGATTATGCTCAGACTACTAGTCGTCATTCGGGCAGTACCGACGGTACCTCTCATGAGAAGCATCATGTAACCGACGTTCAAGTTGCTGAGATCGCCAAGACGTAAGAATATGACTACAGTATACTATATAGTGTTTTTATGACATGTTCCTTTATTGTCATTTCTGTTTATTTCGACAAACTACGTGAAGTTAATGATGATCTTTCCGAATTTATGGCGCACGGTACTATCCAATAGAGTGTGATCGATCATCTCCATTTGCTTCCCGCTAAAAAACCAATAAGGAATTCACTGGCAACCACAAGCAAAGATCGCCCTGTCGTTACTGTAATGAAACTGTACACATTGGAGGAGACCAGGATTAATTAGGTACTTCAAGCGGTGTCAAAACAGAAAGTGGGCTCAAACTTCGCTTTACTTCCATTCCTCTGTAACACGACTGACTCTGGTCACTAGTACGAGCGGAAGCCTAGTACATTCACCCGGAGTTCTACCCTGAATCCAGGTGCGTCACTTATTCCTTTATGAGTTGTGAGCGCTGTAAGCAGCGAGGATGGCTCAGTCGTGGGCCTAGGTCCTATCGACCGACTCGTTGATCGTCTCATGCCTCAGATAACAGACGACTGCGTATCTATCCTTATATAGACCCAGCTGTCGCACCACGTTCCCTCACGACATTCGTTCAATCAGTGTTTCCTCTTGGCCTCCCTGTTACATCGACATACTTTTTACAGTATCAGCAATTCTAGTGTGTCAGACGCATGTTGCGTCCAAGGTTAGTAGTAGCGGCTTACATGATCCACTCACTCTACGGACATCAGGACACCGGGAAACGACCCTTCCTCTCGGGTGGTGGATAATCCGACCCCGCATGTCTATCTCGCTGACACAGGTAGGTAGGTAGGTAGGTAGGTATAAATGTAAATCATGAGGGAACAGTAGCGGGGGTAGTAGCAGCAGGTCGCTGGTCCTCCTTCGTCCGCCTGCGACGATAGTACAGCACGACCTCGCCAGATTGCCGCCAGACGTACTGCCGTACGGCCGCGAGCGTCATGTTGATCGGTAGGACCGTATCATTGCACACGATTTCCCATAGATCTTCCGCCGGCGCAGGCGCGGGGCGATGTTGATGTTCGTGCGCTGTTGCATTGGGGGACAACGAGGTCTGAGACCTGGTATGGCCGTGGGCGTCCATGGACGAACGTGGTGATGGGTGGGGGGATGCGGTCAAACTTCGCGTGCCGACCGACATCTTCTCTACTTTGTCTTGGACCTATAAAAGAAAAAAAAATTTGTAGACCATCTCAGTGGAAATAAGTAGCTTACATGAGCAGCGAGCTTGCGGATTCGTAGGAACCGGCTTGCGGATAGCTTCGTCTGGGTACTGTATACGGGGGGACCGTCAATTGGGGGTGAGATTCCTTATGAATGAGGGACGGAAAAATAATCACGTGTTGACCAGCTCTGGGAGCACCTCATCTCCTGGCACCCCGCTTTGCAAGGGAAGCAATACGAACCCGATCTTGACCACTCCAACCTGTGGCGCACGTCCTAATAGCAGATACTCCAACAGCCATACGGGCATCGCGTCCTCCAGCGTCTCCACGTCATCGATAGTCCCAGCGCTAGCAACCGTACCGCGGTACACGATAGCCCACCCATGTGCGCGCTCCTCCGCGACAAGCAGCGGGATGTCCGGCGCGAGCGGAAGCGTAGGGCCGTCCGCGGCGGTAGGCGGGCTAAGCGGGCCGCTGGCGAGGACGGCTTGGGCGGCTGTGCGCAGTTTCGCGGGCGCTGGCTGCGGAGCCTGCTCTCGCCGAGTCGACGTTTCGTGATGACTCGGCACAGGAGTCTGAAGACAGGGTGCGGAGGAAGGTAACGCTATTGCTGGACCAGTCGCTGCGGTCGTCGTCCCGGGCGTGCGTGACTGAGGGACGGGTGTCCCCGGCGCGCTTTCGCTCTGCGAGCGCTTCGTCGCCCTGCCGAGTCCGCGCAGCTTGCCCATCAGTCCTCCGGTAGTGCTGAGTGCCGCCGGCCCATTCCCACTTCCGCCATGGCTGGTCCCGGCAGCACCGCCTGCGCCGGTGCTGTTCCCACCAGAGACTGGGTCATCTGGTGAGGTTGGGGCGGGTACGCCACTGCCTCCACCGCTAGACACGGACGGACGGCGTACAGGCGGGCCAAAGTAGTCCTGACCCTGCTGAGATGCTGTTCCTGCACTCGTAGGCATTTCCGTTTGCGCGCGCTGGTGGATAGCGGGCTGAAGTGGGGGATGGTGTTGGTGTTGGTGTTGGTGTTGTGGTTGGTGTTGTGACGTTGGCTCATTGCTGATTGGGGTAGTCGGCGATCCTGAAGTTGGCGATGTCGGCTGTGCGTGTGGGAGAGGTGGGGACGGGATTTTGGCAGGGCTATTCGGCGGCAGTGCGGGGAGCATGTTAGGCGCGACGATGACCACGGAGCTGGTACTAGTTGCATTTGCACCCCCTTCTGCTGAATCTTGTTTCGAGGAGGGCGGAGGCGCGGCGGGGAAGTTGCTGATCGCTCGCAATGGCGGCATTCCGCCGGTACGCAGGCGCCAAGCATGGGCGTGTTGTTCCTCACGGATGAATCCCTGGAAAAGGTTTCGGAGGATCCACTTGCCCAGGTTGACTGTGCCGTACGTACAACACCGTCAGTACTTCGATACAAGGCGCAAGGGAACAAGAAAAAACCCACGCCGCATATCCTCGGGGCCCACGCCGGCGGGCAGAGGGCGATCTGGTGAACATCCAAGCTCGTCTGCATAAAGCTCCGCATCAAAAGCGTGTTCGTCAAGGTGTACGTTGAGCACCCCTGTACTTGTGTCTACAGCAGACCAAGACACAACGACTGCCTCGCCGTCAATGCGCTCACGCACAATGTCGAGCGCCTCGCGTGGGCTGCAGACCCAGTCCTCCTCGTTGGCGTGATCACTACCATTAGGTGCTCGCCGCGACAACGTCCTCGCGCGCGAACTGCCCGACGCATACGGCCCGGATAATATCCCAAACCGCGACCGTGCCGGCAGTGTCGACGGTGAGCGCATGTAAACGGTTGCTTAGTAGCGCCGCACGCACGAGGCCCGGCGCCCCAAAGAGGACAAAGTCCGGTGTGGGCGAGAACGGCTGGGCGTCTGCAACAACCTCACGCTGACTCAAATTCAGTGCGGTGCCTGCCCAGCGCCAGTGGCCGCTCCACCGGCACCAGTACCACCCATGCCACTGTTGCCTAGCCCTCCCGTTCCTAACCCACCGACGGACGGCGAGAAGTCGCTATGCGCAGGGGCTCTCTGGTCTTGCGAGACTGGCGGGTGACTGGGTAGGTGAAGGGGGAGACGGGAAGATGCCGCGTAGGGGTGTACGCAACATTACTGGGCGCGCAGAGACGGACATGAGGGACGCGGCAGAATAAAGCGTCGCGACATCCGCATCAGCACCAGTGCCACGCCCACGGTAGACGGGCGAGAAGGGCGTAAAGGGGTCATTGAGGGGTGATGCGAGGTGCACAAGGGAATCATACGGAAGGCCGTACCACGTCGTCTCGCCCTCCCCCGTCCCGTCCTCGAGAAGGACATGTGGAGGGGGCTCCAATGCAATTGAAGAGCTAGTACTCATCGAACTTGTATGCCGAGGTGGTCGTTGTAAAGGTGGAGATGGCGGGAGGTCAAGTGTGATAGATCGTGGGCGTGATTCTGCACTGCGTGACGGGCGAAGGCGCGATGCCGTGCGTGATACCATGGAAGACGGCGTATCGATGAGTGCGGCGGCGCGGATGGCCCTACGGGGTGGTACATGCCACCGCCGCAGACTCGAGCTCCCACTCGCAGTCCATACCAACAAGTCGTCCAGCGCGACGAGCTTGGTGACGCCCTCGGCTGGTGGCGCAACATCTTGACAAACGAGCACGCACTCTCCCTCCGACATGTCCGTGTAACCCTCGACGTCAACCTTGGCGACAAAGCCGGACTTGTCGCCCGAGTAAAAGATCTCCAGGGACGGGTGCGAGGAGTGAAGCGCCCAGACAGAATCGGTATGGTGTGTAAAGGTATGTAGGCACCTCTGCGAGGTGAGGGACCACAGCTTGACCGAAGCTATGTAATCATAAGTGAGCTGTCTTGGGGCGTGATAACACAACGTACCATCGGCAGAAGCAGTGAGTAACTGTAACGGTGAACCAGAAATGAGCGCGGGATATGGGGAAAGGGGACGTCGCAACCCACGCATCTTGAGTCTTCGGATATAAGAATCGCGCGAATGTTGTCGGTATGGCCAACGAGTTTCCCGATTCGTCTCCCGGCGCGAGGATCCCACATGCGAATAACACGCTCCGGACCCCCAGAGACAACCATATGCCCCTGTGGGTCGACCGCGAGTGCATATATCGACGCCTTGGGACCGGATGATTCTGGGGGGGAGAAGGTCATGACGGGCTGTGCAGGTTGCGCTTGCGATGAACGGGAGAGATCCCAAAGCTTGATAGTGCGGTCGAACGAGCCAGATGCAATCCAGCCTTGCTCGCGGCTGGCACAGAAAGCGTGAATGAATAGAGTGAAGATTAGGGATAACCATTACCTTTGAGCGAGACATCGAACATAGTCAGTATGGGTGCCAACGGTGGTGGGGTCAGATAATGGCGATGAGTGCGGATTCCAGGCTTTGACAGTACCATCCGACGAGGCAGATACGACTGCTCGAATTGCGTTTAGTAAAAACTCTAAGAGCAGAGGATGAGACACGGACGCGTCTTGTTCTGATTGCACAACAAGATGTCGTTTATCCAGTCCGAGTGTATCTGAGCGGCCTGACGGAAAGTCGAGGGCTAAGAGGCAGAGAGTAGCTGAGAGGGAATGAGACCGAGCGCATTATGCAGACACACCCTTCCAGGACGGAACGCGCCAATATCCCCCTCCCACTGGCGCTCGAATGGGATAATCCCGGGGGAGGCCGCGGCACTGCTGAGCCCGCGGCGCCTAGAACTCCCCTTGACCTCGCCAAGGATATCCCCATCACTTCGCATATCTTTATCCTCGTCGAGAGCATCGTCAACAATTTCATCGCCCCAGCCAGTGATGAGTTCCCAGCGAGTACTACTGCGACGTGTAGCGTCGTGTTTACGAACGCGCTGTCTCATGGATATATTGAGGTCCCACGCAATGACGAGGCCATCACGGCCGCCTGTATAGAGGATACCCTCAGGCGAAGGGCGACTGACAAGTTGAGTGGTGGTATCGAGGGCGAGGGAGGAAACGCCAAGACGGTGACGAGGAATATTGCGTTGGTGAGCAGGAAGGTCGATTTGTGGATGTTGGATGAAGGTGGGGATTAAGATTGGGTTGATTGAGCCGTGTCTATCGAAACCGAGTGGGGGAAGGCTTAGACGAGGAACAGGACTTGTTGGCGGAGGAAATGGAATGACATAGGAAACACGACGACGTGGAGGTGAAGGCGCCATTAACACCTTGGTCCTCGCCTTAGCCTCAGCCGAGACACAACGTTCAGCTCAAGATTACGGCCCATCCGGCCCGATTTCAATCCCGTCCCCACACCCGTCGTGCCTGTGTGTCGACTACTGCTCGGCCTCTCAATAGGCCTCAATGGTCGCGATCCTCGACCCTACTAAGGGCGTCGCTCCTTCAACCAATTCAAACTGCAAATGGTCAAGGTTCTCCGAAAGGTAGAGAACAAGCGTCTTTTGACGTTTCGAACCTGGCGTACCTTTGATCCAGACTGGTGATCGTTCCAAAACCAAACACTTTTCCTTCTTTTGCTGATCGAGAGGCTATCACCTGCGATCAGGGCCCCGGTTTCTTTATGACTTTTCTCAGATGCTGCGTCTTAGTTGTCTCTCCACTGGGATGCGCCACGCACACCTAAGGCTTTGTGCTCTCGGGCCTCTCCCATGAATGTTCTGTTGCTCCCATTTCTGCTTGCGCTATGCGACACTCATCTCCAGCCGCGCGACCGCGTACCAATGACCTGATGTCTTAATACCGCACCTTTCCTTGTAAGTTATTCGATACATTTTGACAACTATAGCATTGGTTCGAACGTAAATCATCGCTACTACTCCATTTCCAAAAAAACGATCTGCGTTAGGACTAGAACTACGACTACACAACTCCAGCTAGGACCCCTATCTCCGTCACCTCAAACCCTCCGGTACACTACAATAATTGTGATTGTGGCCTTGATGACTCTCAAAATCCCGGCGTTCCCCCTCTCCTTGCGTCCTCTCACTGACACCGGTTCACCACGGGAAAGAAACAGTAAGCCCAACAACATAGTCTTCACACTAGTGTTGTAACAGAAAGAAAAAACCATCCCTGAACTCTGAGATGGAGTACAACGCAAGAGCGACGTCGACTCGGAGGTGCTAGTGATTGACCCCGGACCTACTAAAAGGGGCAACACGTGAGATAGGAAAATCTGCTGTGCGCACGCCGCGCGTCTGTAGCCTGACATAGGTCACGGTGACCCCACCCTATTTAAATGATTATGAGAATGCACAGTTCGCAGCCAGCAGAGCCAGCTCGAGGCTCGTGTAGATAGGTACTAGACATGCTGCACTACTACGGGATCCGTTGACATACATGTTACATACTTAAGCCGACGGGAAACTGAGAATAATGTTGTCGAGCTTCCCGGGCCAGTCTCGCATGCGTTTAAGTTGCACCAGATAGCTATACGAAGCACCATACCGTATCTCGTGCCCTCTACGGCGACTCGAACTACATCCGCCGCCGCCGAGCATGTAGTAATGATCTGCTTCACTCTATATACGCGTCCTCTTACCCTCACCATCGACGAAGAAAACACACAACTGCTTCCTTGCACTGCCACCACCGGAGCTATTGCACCCACATCTCGTCACCAGTCTGTGGCTCCACCTACTGTCGCTTCCTGCTTGGAATTAACGGCCCGAGCCGCTTGAAAACTACGAGATTTTTACTGCTCGCAGGCGGCAAGGTAAACGGAGAGTGAGGCGAGCGTCGACATGGATGTCACGATGCTCTCCGGGGCTTATGCTTGAGCGGTAGAGGGGGCGGGCATTGTCGTACAGTGGGGACGGGGTCAGGGTGTCGTGAGTTGTGATCATGACGCTGGCTGGAGCTAATTCGCCCAGCTGCTCGAGGTGGTCAAGAAAGATGACGTAGTAGCCGATGTGCCTGGTCTTCCATATGAGGGCCTCCGTCTCTTTTCATGTCGCCGTGCGCAGTGCGTTCAGTTCTTCCACCAGCCGCGACGCTGATGCCCGTTCATGGAACCCGAATATGAGCAATACCATCGTCACCAACGCGGCGACGAGTAGAGAAACTCGAGATGCGCAGAGGACGTGTCAGGACAATGCTGCGCGCACTTCTTCCACCTGGGGTCAAGCTGCGCGGTACTGCTGAACCGTGAGATCTGTTGCGAGGTTGTTGTAGTCGTGTGATCGATGATGGAATGGGTCGAGAATCGTCTGTAGCAACTACACAATCCGCTGCGGAAAGTGGCGTCCCGTCGATCATTCGATCTAAGGGGGTGGACAAGGACGGGAAACCGGGCGACGAGTTTAGCAGGCTCAAGAGATTGCCGTAACGTCGGCGATTTCCCCTCGAGAACGAGCTCTTGAGCCAAGCCGGGCCAGAACATGTAGACGATATAGTACCTGCCGTATCACATTATGTGTTCATATTGGTGTGTCGAAGCTATGCACTAACTCATGGAAAAATCCCGAACTAGCGGCCAGTTCGTGTCGGGGACCCTCTTTGGTCTGCGAAGGAAGATTCCATTCCTTCCACAGAGCAAAGAAGATCCAACCACGAATTTTGAGATCGGACCGCTATATATGTCTCACATTAGCCTCAGGAGGTTTCAAATGCATTCTCGACTTTACAGTATCCGGCTCTGCTTGCCCAACAATGTGGCAACGCTGGAGAACCATCATGCCATCATCGTCCCTACAGATGACGCAGTGCTTTCGTCCAACGGATTTGTCTCATTTGGTTGATGCGAGTGAAAGCCGGGGCCTACGACTACAGTAACTGAGCTTGATCGTCCATATCCTTTTGCAAACCTCAAATTTGACTCTGTCTCATGATTTGATTTTATACGTACTCGATATCATTCTGAAAGCGTAGCCCGAAAATTCGCAACGGCATACACCTAATGAGCTCGTCTCGTTACTCGATCGCGACCATGAATCCCGTCAACTTCAGGTGCTGGGAGGAACGACGAAAGTAAGGGAACAGGCCATCGTTTCTGACTAACCCACAGGTATAGGTCGATGCCGTGCGGTAGAATCGTTGTGAGAGGTTCGTCTATGGCGCCATAGTTTTCTTTGTCCAACAAGGCCATCCCGTGTAGACCTAGCAATATGGAAGTCGTTGTGCTGATGGCTGGCCCTTGAACAAAATAACGGCGGGGCCGTAGATCCAGAGAACAACGTAGGTTCATCAAGCTCCCTGTTCACCGCAATTGGCAGTCAGCTGCTTGTTTGAAGCGGGTTTCATGTACTATGAGAAATTTGCTCGTTTGACACTCTGCCGGCTTGATGGGCACACGTATGAAAGTTGTGAGTTATTGTAATCAAAAAAAAAGATGGGCAATATCACGAAAGCAACGACATGCGTTGTTTGACAATGATGCTGAGAGCTGGGCCATTCGTTATAATGGCCAGATGCAGGACAAACGACCCAATTGTGATTGTGGCTCTACCGTGACTCTCAAAAAATCCCGGGACTGAACGGTTCCCCCACTTCTTGCATCCTCTCACTGACACCGATTCATCATACCATGGGAAGAAACAGTAAGCCCAAAAATAGTCTTTTCGCTTAAGCCTTGGTAAACCCTCTTCAACAGAAGTGAAAAAACCAACGCTGCCCCTCAAATCAAGTACATACCCAATCCATCTTTTCAGGCAGGATAGTGCAGCTAACACCGCACCGGCGCAGAACTCAAGAAAGACCCAGGCGTACCGCGCCTACCCGATCTCAAAGTCCGCAGCGCAGAAATGCAGCGCAGACGCTCCGTACGTCCCGCCATCCATCCATCCCTAATAATGACCAAAACCCCTGCCACCGATCGGACCGTCCCAGTTGGCCCAGTCTCCACCGCGCGATCCACCACACGAAGACGCGACGATGGCATCTGAACCGACGCTCTCCTCGCTCGCGCAGCTAGCAGCCTCCGCCGCGACTTCGTCTGCTGCTGCTGGTGCTACGTCGGAGCTAGCCGGATCTGGTGGGAGCGGGAAGACGAAGGAGCAACTACGTCGGCACTATATCCGCACGCTGCACAAGGTCGTCGATGAGGCGGACGTCGTGCTACTCGTGCTCGATGCGCGAGACCCGGCTGGGTGTCGCAGTCGGCTGGTCGAGGAAGAGGTGCGCCGACGCGAGGCGGAGGGCAAGCGGCTCGTGTTTGTGTTGAACAAGATCGGTACGCGGCCGTCTATCTATCTATCTACTTCTCCCACATTTCTGATTAATTTGTTCTTGGATTAGACCTGGTGCCGCGCGAGAATGCACAGGGTTGGCTGAAACACCTCCGCCATACGACCCCGACGTTACCCTTCCGCTCAGCGGGCTCACACCAGCGCACGAACCTCTCCTCTGGCACCGCACCGGCGCTCCTCCGCCTGCTCAAAGCGTACAAGCCGAGTGCGGCGCAGAGCATGACCGTTGGCGTCGTCGGCTTCCCGAATGTCGGCAAAAGCAGCCTGATCAACACCCTCAAGCGTGCCAAGGTCGGCTTTTTTTTTGTTGTGCCCATTGGCAGTTTGTTGAGACAAGCACGAAGGTGTGCGCCGTAGCGGGGCAACCGGGACATACGAAGGAACTGCAATCTATTCAGCTCGAGCGCGGACTGCGGATCGTCGACTCTCCCGGCGTCATCTTTGACAGCGACGAGGGTATACAGGGCCAAAATGAGTCGTCCGTGCTCCTGCGCAACGTTATCAAACCGGAGGACGTCGACGACCCCATCTCCGTCGGTGCGTTTCCTGCCCCCTTCTGAGACCCCTACTCCAACGCTTCACTTCGCGCAGTGGAGGAGATCCTCGCGCGCACGCAAGCCGAAAAGCTAATGAAGATCTACAACCTGCCCACGTTCAACACGGCGCTAGAGTTCCTAACGATGCTCGCGCTGAGCACTGGCCGTCTCCTCAGAGCCCGTATCCTTTACCCTCCCTTCTTTTTTCTTTCAAACTAACCGTACCCCGATTCTCGCAGGGCGGGACACCCGACATCCTCGCCGCAGCACGCCAAGTGCTCGTCGACTGGAACCACCACAAAATACCGTTCTTCTCCGAGCCGCCCGTGCTACACGCCGCGCATGTGCCGTCTACTATGTCCGACGGTCTCGGCCCAGCGCAAAAAATCGCACCGGGCGCTGAGATGACGGGAAACGCGCAGATCGTGGGCGCTTTGGGCGCCCCGTTCGTGCTGGAGGGCCTGTTTGGCGAAGCGGACGCCGAGCCGCTCGCCGAAGACGCTACATATTCAGGGATGGACGTGGAGGACGAGGCGCGCGGGGGCATGCAAATCGACGACGACGACGACGCTCCACCGTACGCACTCCCCCCCACCCCACCTGAGAGAAGTTAGAAATACAGACTGATTTGACAGCCGCAGATTGAACTCGCGCAAACGTGCACATTCGCCCGCGGGTCTCTCAGATGGTGGCGACTACGGCGGCGATCACCCAGACCCTGCGTTTCGCGCGCCGAAGCGACTACGTCGACTTGCCGTGCGCAGTGCCTCGCTCCCCACTGCGGCTATTGCGGTACGCAGTCGCCGCGCGGAACGGCAGGCGCGGCGGAAGCGCGAGCGGGCCGCTACTCTGCATAAGGCCGCCGCGGTCGGCGCGGGGATGGAGGTTGACGACAGCAGATGAGAAGGGCCTGTTTGAACATCAAAAGGGACGGACTGATGATTTATAATCTCCTGGCGAGGCGGTGGTTAGGGGGTTCATGAATAGGTGAGGAGTGTGTCCTTATGTGTGTATTGTATGAAACATGTTACAACCAGAGTAGATTTATGCCCAACAACGAGCGGGAACTAAAAACGAAAAAATAAAAAGCGAATAAAAAAAATAAAAACCACAAGTAAAGGAATAAAAATACGGGATTTGTTGTTTTACCGACGCCCATTTCGCAGAAAAGTGAAAGAAATAGAAGCTTTCAGTCCATGTGCCGCTTGAATAGGTGCCGGCGGTGGTGCTTATGCTCCGATACCGAGGCGTCCGCAGCAGCAGCAGTGGCACTGGCACTCCTGCTCCTGCTCCACTGGTCCACGGGAGCACGATCACGCGACAAGTTGTGTTCAGTCGGGCAGCCGAACGTCGACGCGTGTGCGGCTTTCGATAACCCCCTAAAGCAAACTGAGCGACGACGGACAGAGGTGAAAGATAACTAGTACTAACCGCTGCGTGGCGTCTAGGTAGTGCTCACGGTCGAGCAGCGTTGCCCGCTTGCTTACGGGTACCGATATGCCATGGCGGGACACTTTCCATCCGCGTTTTTCGAGTCTAGGGTGTGAAGGTGAGGGTGGTGAGGATGAGAAAAGGGGCGGATGAGGTGGGCGCTTACGATGATTTGGTGGCGTCGACGACGGCGCTACATTTGCGCACGAGGAGCGCGATGATGAGGATGGAGCCGACGACGAATGTGGTAGTCTAGCGGTCTCGTCCTATCGTTAGCTTTGGCTGGCGGGGGATTAAGCTGGCTAGTTGACGACGCACAAGTAGGAAATAACATAGTTCAATTCTGAAAATGCACCGAGAAGTTGAAGAGGCGTTACAAGAAGAAAGGACAGAAACTTACAAGTTGTGCATGAGTAGAGTATAGTGTAGTAGTGTTAGGGGAAAGAGTAGACTTATATATCATGTTCCGAAATTTGGTGTTGCTCACCATCTCCTATTCATTTGGAGCCGGGAGCACTGATGTCACAGCATCAACTGATCACAGCCATATTTAGTTCGGGTATCTCGGTCACACCGAAATAGAAGGAAAAACATCTTTTTATTCCTCGTTTCTTTCGTTCTCCCGTTACAACGGCATAGAATACATACATACGCAGACCATTGGCACTTCATCAAGCACTCCATCGCAGAGAATCAAAGAAAATGGGTGGAACAGGAACGAATGAAAAAAAAAGAGAAGATGGGATGAGATGAGTTGAGACGGGATGAGTCCGGCTAAGGCAACACGGTTGGCTCTTGTATGGGGGGCTCTACCCACCAAAGGCGATACGAACGAACGAACGAACGATAAATTTTCGCCATTGAGGCAATGATACGAACCTCTATTCGCACTGCGCTCCTCACTCACGCAAACGCGAGAGCGGACCACGCAGCTACAGCACCGACAGCCGCAGCCGCAGCCGTGTGCATCGCCGCCAACGCAAAACGACGAGCCCGCTTCTTCCTAGGCTGAGCTTTGAGAGAGCGCAGCCGTGCTTCGTCGTCATCGTCTGCCTCTTCAACAGCTTCGTCGCCGCGCTTGCGCTTGCGCGTGGGCGTAGTCATCGTCGTCACCAGAAGAGCATCCGACTGCGCCATATGAGCGCCCAGCGCGCTGGGCGCGTATGTGCATGGACTTACCTCAGTTGCAACCACGTTCACATTCGCCGCCGCCGCCTGCTCCCTGCTCTGCATTTGAGACTCGGCCTGGGCCTTTGCCTCGGTGACTGCGGCCTCCGCCGACGACAGGCGTCCTTGCAGGTCCACCAACAGGTCCTCGGCGGCCTGCACGCGGGTACGGAGCGCCTCGGCATCCTCGTTTCCGCGCATGGCGCTCCGAAGGTCGGCTTGCGCGGCGTCGAGGCGAGCCGCAAGCGCCTCGGTGCGCTCAGAGAGTAGCTTGTGGTCCGTCTGCGTCTTGCGGTGAGCGATTTGCATACGCAGGACGTTACCCTGTTCGGTTGGGCAGGTTGGTACAATGACAATACAGGAAATGAAAGAAATCGTACCCAGAGGTTGACGAGCGCCTCGTCGAGTGAGGCGAGGCGCGCGTCAATGGTCATGCCTGACGAATTGATAGCGCCCGCCATGGCAGGAGCACGCGTGTCGGTGGACGATGGGCCAGCAACGGCTGCAGACACGACGAGCGGAGCTGGTTCAAAGGAAGCCGACATCCCTGCGGAAGGGGTGGCGTCCACATCAGCTTCACCATCCGCATCGATGTCCGAGGCGGCATCCTCGGCGAAGTGCTCGGCGCTCTCAGAAGCCTGTGCAATGACAGACAACGCGGGAGTTCCTTCACCCGCGATGGAAACGTCCTCCGTCTCCCTCTGCGACTGGGACTCAGGCTCGGGCTGTTGCTGCTGCTGCTGCTCCAGAACGACCCCGTCAGGCACGAACTCGAACTGGGGTTCCTCCTCAATGTCCTCTGAATCCTCCCATGGCGACACGACGGCGCTGCGAATCGGCGATCCCGGGTACGCGCCGATAATGGGCGGCTCAACTCCTGGGTAGGCAGAGAACGCTGGAGGCACTGCAATCTCCGCCACACGTAGTCGCGATTGTCTGTCTTTATCCTCAGGAACATGCGCTTCGGTCTGCACGACAGATGCCAAAGCTTCCTCAATGACCTCCTCGGGAACGTCATGCAACAGGTTCGCAACCGCAGGAGTGGGAGGGGAGGAGATGTCCATGGGCTCTTCGGCGCCGACTTCATGACTCACGTTAGTGGTATTTGGCGCCGGGACTCTCTGAGGGCCATCGAACCACAGCTCGAGAGAGGACCTACGTTCGAGATTGAGAGATTGTGCGTGCATCATGTTCAATTGCGTGTGAGCGGCGTGTGCGTGTATATGTGGGGCGTGAGGCATCACATGGCGTGAGGCGAGCAGGCCGAGGCCTTGCAAGGAAGGCAGAGGCGCGTAACAGGCGCTGGTGCTTTGCGCCTGCCCGTGACCGCCAAACGACGTAGCAGGGTAGTCCTCCGACAGATCCGGATAGTCGTCTTCGTCTTCGTCTTCCTCATCCTCCTCTCCGTCATGATCGCTCTGGGAGAAGTCCTCCTCTGAGGTCCCGGGAGATGATCGTGATTGGGAGGAAGGGGAATGCGGGCCGAAGAGGCCGTAGCGCCCAGAAGAGGAAGACTTCGGAGCCGCGATAGACTGCTTGCCCTTGATTGGGGTAGTAGGACTGGGTGGGGAGTCAACAAGAGAGATAATCGGCGGGGAGACCGGGGATGCTGGGGCGGCCTCTGTGTCGTAGATGAGCATAACGTTGGCGGTTATCGGGGAAACAGAGTAGGGTTCTTTGCCGACGGCTTTGCCAAAGGTGAGGGTATCGCCGTCCTGGAGGACGATCGGGACATCGGGGAGAATTGGACGTGAAACGATTTCGTCCCTTCTGAGTAGGTGCGTTCCATGATGGGAGTGAAGGTCGACGATGTAAACCTACGCATATATGGGCATGAAATCAGTAAAAAGGAAGACCATCAATCAGTACTTTGGACGATAGGGTGGGAATAATAGGGCTTACGTGTCCTGACGAGAACATGAGCTTTGCATGTCGGCGGCTTATGACGGGACAGCGGAACTGAATGGTATCTGGAGACTTCTCTGCATCAACTAGAGAGGAGGAAGCCCGACCGATATGGACGACGGTGGAGCGGGATTTGAGAAAGCGAAGGGTCTGGGTTGGCTCGTCGCCTGTCTTTGGGATGACGAGCATAATTCCTATGAGTGGGTATGTCAGGACACGAGTGATGGTGCCATCAGTCTGCGGAGCATTAGTAGACGCACCCGACGCCGGGGGCCGCAAAGGGGGGTGAGAAGGGTGGACATAGGGTTTGTGAGGGGAGACGGGGGAGACCATGCCTAAGAACTGAATATCGTCGTCCATGGTAGCGGTAGTGAAAGAGACAAGCGAGTGGGGTGAATGTGAGTGTGTGGGTCTGTCTAGGCTAGGGCACTGGCAGAACTAGCACAGTGACTCCCCTTTATCGCTCTTATTAGGTCACAGTCACACTGACAGTCACGTCTCTCCTCGACCATGTCAGCAACAAAGAAACCAGTTTGTATTATCGCCATTGGAATGGCTGGCTCGGGAAAGTCTACCTTCGTGCAGCGTATAAATGCACATTTGCATGCAAAGACACCCCCCGCACCACCATATGTCCTCAACCTCGACCCTGCGGTAGCAAACGTACTCTTTGAAGCGAATATCGATATCCGAGACACGGTTGACTACCATGAGGTCATGAAGCAGTGCGCAGTAGCAGCTCTTCCGCGCCGCACAACCGCCCAGCTAAGGCTATCCCCCAAAGGTATAACCTGGGCCCAAACGGCGCCATCCTCACCGCGCTCAACCTCTTCACCACCAAGTTTGACCAGGTTCTCAATCTCGTCGAGAAACGTGCAGAGTCTGTCGAGTGCGCCCCGTCTTTCTTTCTTTCTTTCCTTTCTTTGTTGTTGCTCACCCCTCCACCCAGCTATGTGATCGTCGACACACCCGGTCAGATCGAGATATTTACTTGGTCCGCGTCCGGCGCAATTATCACAGATGCCGTCGCGTCTTCTCTCCCGACTGTCATCGCATACATTGTCGACACACCACGTGCTACAGCCCCTGCGACGTTTATGTCTAATATGCTCTATGCGTGCAGGTATGTGGTTCTAGTTTGGGTTTTCTCTCTCTTTTTTTCTCCCGCTGGCTGTTGGTTACGCTGGTGGGACTCATTGTCTCTCTCTCTCGTCTTTTAGAGGACATAGGGTCGGCCGTCTGCCAGGGTAGCCAACGCATTCACCATTCCTTGTCTTTACTTCTCCACACTTTGTCCCGTCGCTTATAATTCACAGCATACTCTACAAGACCAAGCTTCCCTTCATCGTCGTTTTCAACAAGACCGATGCACAAGCTCACGATTTTGCACTCAACTGGATGCAAGACTTTGAGACTTTCCAAGAAGCACTTGCGACGCATCGAAGCACGACTGACGAGGAGGGCGCACCAACCTACATGAACAGCCTCATGAATAGCATGAGCCTGGTTCTGGATGAATTTTACAAGCACCTCAAGGTTTGCATTTCATCGCAATACTCGCATATACCCCCGTAGAGTCTCACTTTCGCAGTCAGTAGGCGTGTCCAGCGTGACGGGCGATGGCGTCTCAGAGTTTTTCGAAGCTGTGGAAGCCTCTCGTGAGGAATATGAAAAGTCTGTACCCCCAACCCTTCCATAGTCCTGAGCTTATTGATCGACTCCACCTTATATGCGCAGGGAGTATCTTCCTGAACTTGCGCGCGTGCGTGCTCAGCGCGAGGCAACACTACAGAAACAAAAAGAAGATTCGACGGCGCGGATGTTGGCCGACCTCGCAGTGGACCGTGCAAGCAATCCCAGGATTGCAATGCAAGACCGGTGGAACTCGCATGAGGGGATGAGGACGAGGACGAGGAGGACGGGGGCGAACTTAATATCATCGATAGGAGTGCGTTTCATACCCTATCTTCCTCGGCTAATCGTGCTTTTTCCGTCCGCATTCCGCATCACGCTATGCCCTGCATTCCCTTCCAGAGGAATCTCCGGCGGCGTGTTATATTATATGACAAGGGTCGACGTGGCCTGAATGTACGATGTAACCCCTTTTGGCCCCCAGGTGCTGATCTAATCACGTCGTGTGTGATTGGAAGCTTCACTCAGTGGGGGACGGAGGAGGAGGGAGGGTGCCATTTCCCATTCATCAATGCTGTTTCTCCTTGTTCAGAACCGCTCTCCATGCCGTCGGACGCAGTACTAATACAGTTTTGAATAGGCGAAGACCCGTGGCCGGGTCAGTACGTCGATCTGACGCAAGCGCGGCGGAGAGAGGACTCAGATATGGTGTGGCCGCGACCTTCATGACGCAAGAGTAGGAGGGCCCGGCGGCCGTTACAATGGTAAAAAGGAAAATAAGACAAAAAAAGGTATCGCGCGACTAGGGGCGGTGGCGTAGAGTCGTTCTGTGTATCATGTAGGTTTCGTGCAATCGCAATGCGATCAAAGGCCGATAGGTGTGGCACCCGCGCTTGTGCCTAGCTCATTCCCTTAGTCCCGCGGATGGCTGCCACTGTGCTTTTAAAGCTGCTTGGGGACTAGCCCGTCCTAGTGGGCCAGGCTTGTTCCGCATGATGGTTAGGCGATTTTTTAGTGCCGAGACTGTAGGATATATTTCATGCGCTAGTTGATCGCGGAGCATAATGCTGATAATACCGTCATAATGCACCCGAGCGCTGACCGCCTATATTTTCACGTTTACGGGTCCATATAACTTACTCAAACAGTCTTCTCAGCGCCTACGAGTTTGTATGAGCGAATGAGCGTGCGTAGCTCGCGTCTTGGTTGACATTCCATTCCGCCTTTCCCGCTTGCGAAGCGCAGGGGTGCGACGGAGAATTTTTGCCTCTGCGTTTACCTTGTGTGTAAAGATTGCGCGCTCTCCGAGGAAAGATGGGAATGAGATCATCATTGACGGAGGCAGCGAGATGTACATTTGTACATACATAGTACACGTACATTGCTTGCATGTACGTTAATGACGCGCTTGCAAGTACGAGCGAGTTCTAGGCGCTGCCAAGGTGCGGCATGGGTCGGCGGGAGAATGATTCAGAAAACCCCACAATTGTTTTGCATACCATCCATTCATTGTAATTATTACCAACAAAGCGACTTGACTTGACTTGGCCTGGCTTGACCTTACTTGACTTGATGGTTGTGATAGATTAATGGAAGATTAAGTAATCTCAACACAAAACCGACCAGCTAGGACACATCTCTCTCCTCCTCATAAAAAGGTTCGCCTCTCGCCCACGAACCCATAACTCCGCTTTCTCTTTCTTCCCCTTTCTCGTGGACCGCACTCAAGCCCCGTCGCAACCGCCAAGCACGAGCACAAGCACATAAGCTCTTCGTGTCCCAAGATCGCTTCGCGTGATTTTCCCCTTCTGGCCACCCGCGCGTAACACTGCTTCTCCATCACAACCTTTTCTTCTTCGATCGCACTTCTTCCCTCCACCGCTACCCACACACCCGCACCCACATCCACCCACATCCACCTACGCTCACACAACGCCCCAACGCGTTACACGCAAAATACATATTCCTGACTAATGGACCGGTGCGTGCCTCTCCACCTCGCTGTCCACCTGTCGGTCCTGTGACTTATCCACACACATACACCTCACACCCCGCGCCCACCCTACTCCAGCTATGCCAAGATCGAGAAAGTTGGTGCGTATGCGCGTTTCCTCGATCTTCCCTCTTCCTGCTGCTCACCACTCTTTCCTTTCCACCCATCGCCCGCTACCCGTCTCTCTGCGACTGCCGATCCGTAACGTACGTACAGGCGAAGGTGCGTTTCCGCCGCGGGGGTTTAGTTACCAGGGCATGTGTGCTCACAAACGCCGCCGCCGCGGTCACTGTTGTTGGGTGCATTTATTGGGCGCTCTCTCTCCGGAACAGGCACGTACGGCGTTGTGTACAAAGCGCGCGATGTCAGCACGAACCAGATCGTGGCGCTGAAGAAGATCCGGCTTGAAGCGGAGGACGAGGGCGTGCCGAGCACAGCCATTCGCGAGATCTCGCTCCTCAAGGAACTCAAGGACGACAATATTGTCCGGTATACAATAGCTTGCACGCTCCAATCCTGGTGGCTGCGGCTGACGGACCCGTCGTATCATAGGTTACTGGATATCGTGCACGCGGATCAGAAACTCTATCTCGTGTTCGAGTTCCTCGACGTCGATCTGAAGCGTTACATGGAAGCTGGGAATTCGCAAGGCACGCCGATCTCGCTCGAGCTTTGCCAGGTGTGTGCCATTTTTTTTCTTTTTCTTTTTCTATTTCCCCATCTTGCCCCCTGTCGATATCATATCACTTGCGAGTACGCAATGCCGAGTGTCTCCCCTTATCGGCGCGTCAGTGTGTGCGCCCCTTTGGACACGTTCGGCGCTGACATGGTTGTTACGCATGCCACTCTTTACTCCGGATCCAGATATTCGGGATCGATTGTCTGTGTCTGGTCCCACTTGATTTTGATTATTATTCTCCTTGTGAGCGCGCATTCATCACGTGACTGTCCACTACGGTTGCTACGACGCCGGCGCGAATGTTTTCCCGGAATGCTCCATTTCCAGTCCTGTGCAATGGCGAGAGAACTGATTAAGATGGTCCTCGTGATGACCCACCGCAGAAATTTACCCACCAGCTGACCTCGGGACTACGGTACTGCCACTCGCACCGGATCCTGCATCGCGACCTCAAACCGCAGAATCTCCTCATCGACAAGAGAAACAACCTGAAGCTAGCTGATTTTGGGCTTGCGCGCGCGTTTGGCATTCCCATGCGCACGTACACTCACGAGGTAAGTCACGCACTTTCCCAATCCGTCTTCATGGAGCCGTGTGCTTACAGTCGCTGACAGGTCGTCACGTTGTGGTATCGCGCGCCGGAGGTTTTGCTCGGTGGTCGCCACTATTCAACCGCCATCGATATGTGGTCGGTTGGATGTATCTTTGCGGAGATGGTCATGCGTGGTATCCCACTATTCCCAGGTGACTCTGAAATCGATCAAATCTTCAAGATCTTCCGGTCAGTCACACATGCCCCTTCTATCGTAGTCGAATGAGGTCATTGATATTGAGCGTATACTACTTTGACGCGTAGGGTGCTTGGCACGCCGAACGAAGAGTCATGGCCGGGAGTTAAGCAGTTGCCTGACTATAAGCCCACGTTCCCACAGTGGTCAGCACAGGAGCTCGCTGAGCAAGTTCCTTATCTAGACGAGGCCGGTATTGATCTACTCAAGGTTTTTTTTTTTTTTGACTCCCTCCCATTTTATTTGGAAGTTGATTTGGTCTCGCTATAGCAAACTCTCGCATACGACAGCGCCCGGCGCATTTCCGCGAAACGTGCGCTCGTGCACCCATATTTCGCTAATTATCGAGGATAGAACCCCCCCCCGTTACCCACCCATATGTTCCACACTCTGCCTTTTATTTTACCCCCCCATGCATTTCTCTCCCCCTCTGGCATCGTAGCTTTGCATCTGTGTTACCTTACCCCATCGTACCGGCATTACTCATGCAATTGTTCAATAACAAGCAACCTGCTCTTTTTCCACTTTTCTTTCGAAGCTCTCTCTCTCTCTCTCTGTCTGTTTCCAATGCCTTTGTTTGCACTGTTCTCGCTTTTTTTTGCTCAGACCGTGTTGTGTTTGTACTACATACAAGCCTGCCACATCCGGTCTGTGCCTTTATTCGTTTCTTTTGGAGGCGGTGCGCGCATTAATGTATTAACCTGTTAGTCGCCTCGAGAGCACGACGCGTCGTAGGCTCGTGACTTTTGGTCGATGTCATGTGATAGATGCATCCAACGCAAACATATGTGGGACCCACCCACCACATGGTTTGCCATATGAACCCCATAACGGCGCAGAATCGCTCATTTCGGGTGCTAGCCGAGAGGGGGTTGTATAGTAATAGAGGTTGCGGGTCCTGGCACCGGCTTGGGCCCTGCTGCTATGACATGCGCCCATCTGAGATTGGTTCTAAATGTCCAATCCGCAATAGGATCGACAATACAAGTTTGTGGAGTTGGGTCAGGATTCAGTCTGGACCTTCTGTTGGCCCTCCCTCCGTCAACATATGAGCCCGCACCGGCACGCGGTGGTGGTGGTCCGCAACTGTGCTACTCGGACAATTGGTTGTACAAATACTTGACTCGGGGGGTGCCAGTGCGCGTGGTCACAGAGCGATGGAATTAGCATTTTGGATTATAAAATGAGACAAGTACTTAAACGATGGCGGTATGGATGTAAGAGATATTGTTTGAAATTGCTGTTCAAGTCTGCTTGCGTTCTCTTCTGATTCTCGACCTCATCACCACCCAATCCTAGTAGAGTGGCCTGACTATTGTATAGGTAAGGGTAGATACTTATCACTAACACGAAAGCATAGTATCAAGCGTCATCCAGTCGTGTTTAGGTCGAATCTGTGCGAGAGGTCCCATAGTACCGGGGCCCACATACCTTACTATCGTGGACATCGACAACGGGTAATATGCATACTACTAGAGTCCGTCTCCGACCTGAACACGGTTCACGTTCTCATTGATTTGGATCTGTAAGCCATCTGGTAGATTCTCATCGCGGATATTCATTCATATCGTACGGGCAGTCCACACCAGTTAAAGTCAATCAAAACTTGACCTTTTACCATCTGCGTCGAAAAGAATATTTTGGCTCTCGCAAATCACCAAAAAAAAAACATATCCCTCAGGTCCGGATCTTCCCATGAACATCTGGTGGTGGGTTGGGTTGAGCATCGATGTAGTCCATTACGATCATATGCACGACCGCAAGCGAAGATCAGGTCGGACTCGATATCATTAAGAATCTCCGCAAGATACGTGACGCGTCACATATGGCACGCTCTTTCCGAGGATGTTAGGAATCGAAAATGAGTGAAGCTACCGTCTTTAGTGGTGAATGAAGTCGAGTACGGGAAGTAGTGGGGATGTAGTTCGTTGGCAACGAAAGTACTAGGAGCGGTCTTTAAGGGCCATATAAAATGTCTGAAGCTTTGAGAGACAATTGCGGAGAGCGACGAGGACCCTGGCATTATGATTGACTCGGTTATCCTCCTCCGTTGGTGAGAGCGCTATCCACGTCATGTCAGCTAAGCACTGCACAATAAACCTGTCGGTGAATTTGCCGCCCAGAACTACTCAACCATGGGCCCCCCAACAGCGACCATGAATGTTGTGCAGCAGCACGTTTGGCGAATGATCTCTATTCGTGATCAGGAATCAGACATGAGATGAAGATGGATGCGATTATAATCCACCAAAGGGTCAATTCAAATTGTCTCATGCTGAGGGTCACTTGAGTGGTAGGGTCGCAGCTGCTTTCGCCGAGCTCTCGCTTCGGTTCAATAAACATGTACGCAATGCTAGTATCGCCTACTTGCAGCGTGATAACGCCATCGGGTCAGGTCCCGTCAGGGTTTGGTTCTTCGTGAACCCCGGCCTGCAGAATGTACCTCAAACGTTGGTGTAGTCCTTCGCTGAATTTATCCTCCAACTGACCAACCTCTGATGCAAAGTATGAGCTCGTAAACATTTTGAGATCGTCAGTGGTCGGCCGGGATGGTCGACTGAATGGACAAAGTCATCAAAGATAGGGTGGAATATCTATATGGGGGGACCAATTGTAGAAACATCCGAAGCCCACCAGCCATCATATATGGCTTGGGTGTCATCTCCTTGGATCAATGTACGATACCCAGTTGATTTGGCTTCCTCTGAAGGTGATGTTCTCACCGCCTTGTCATTGCCCGACGACTGTCTCAGCGACACTCACCTAAGTATAGGACAAAAAATACGCTTGAATTATTTCAATTCCGGGACCCGATCCATTGATGCTCCATCACCAATTGTGAGAACTAGGTGAACGTGCTGTGGTCAGCCAGTACGAGGTTGTCAAAAAGGTTTCAGGGGGCAGTAGAAATACGTGACCTACCGGGCAGCCGTACGGTCAGGGTCTGACCGTCTGAGAGTCCAAGATCCGTCGCCAGCTCACGTTCGCCAAGCTGCTCAATGGCGTTGATGCCCCCGAGTATCTCCGCCAAGCGTTCGGGAGTTAGTTTGGTGGTAGCCATTGCGCTTTTCGTCTCAATGTGGGCTAGGCGGTTTGACCACTCCTTGACCTTATCCTTCAAGCCCTCTATGTCATCTTCATTGCCCGAACCGAGAAACACTCTCCAACTCTCTGTAAGTTGTGGTCGACGAGAAGAAGCCAAATATTTGAAGGTTTCATAATGGATGATGGTCAGTGGAGGGACCAGGATGATTCTGTACAACAATGACAGCGGGGATGACACCAGCCACAGTGCTGCACATAGAACTACGTCATCACTCTCTTAGAAAGGAAGGTGCCAAGAAGTCACTCTGGCTCGAGATCGATCTGCTCTGGTCTTGCTCTTCACGATGGCCGCACCGTTCCTCCTCGAACAGCAAGTTGCAATCGCCGCAGTCCGACGTGCATGTTCATTGACCAAAACCGTCTTTAACAAGCTTGTCGTGGGCGAGACCTTCGTCAAGGGCGACAAGAGTCCCGTAACTGGTGCGCGCGTGGCCCCTTCCCTCCACCCCCGCCCTGCTTTCCATGGGGTTTTTGTAATGTAATGTAATAATGGAATGCGCCCTTCAACTCGCCACTTCCCCTCTTTCCCAGTGGCCGACTTTGCCGCACAAGCGGTCATCAATACCGTCCTCTCGCACGCGTTCCCGGATGACGCCATCGTCGGCGAGGAAGACTCGGCGGACCTTCGCGCCGCGACTCCAGAGAGTGACGCCCTCCGCACGCGCGTCGTCGAGCTCGCAGACGACGTCCTCGCTCAGCCACCTCGAGACCATGCTGGCGAGCGCGCAGAATGGGGGCTCGGCAGGCGGTGGGGCGCTGATGCGCTATTAGGCGCGATCGATCGTGGGTGCCATGTCGGCGGACGAACTGGGCGTACGTCCTGTCTCTCCCTCCATAACTGCCCCTTCTTATTTTTTTCTTACTGTGCGGCTGGCTAGGTATGTGGACGCTCGACCCGATCGACGGGACGAAGGGGTTCCTTCGCGGCGGGCAATATGCTGTCTGTCTCGCGCTGCTCGTCGACGCCCGCGTCGAGCTTGGCATCATAGGCTGCCCGAACCTCCCCATCACGCCATCCCCCTCCATCGATACGACGACGACAACCACGAACGACAACAACGACAAGGGCGCATTGTTTGTAGCCGTACGTGGCCACGGCGCACACCAGCTGCCGCTCTCGCCCCGTGCGACGGAGGCGCCGAGCACGCTGCCGCCGCAGTTGCACATGCCGAACTTGGCACTGGACGGCCTTTCCTTCCTCGAGTCAGTCGAGAAGGCGCACGCTGCACTCGACACGAACGCGCGCGTCGCGGCGCGTCTCGGTGTGCGCGCAGCGCCTGTGCGCATGGACTCGCAGGCCAAGTACGCCGCGCTCGCGCGGGGAGATGGCGGCGGTGGGGTGTACCTACGGCTGCCTGTCGCCCGGGGCTACCAGGAGAAGATCTGGGTACGTAAATGCGTGTCGAGTTTTTTTTTATATATCTATGACTTGCCTCACCCCTTTGGTGGGCGGTATGGTGATTAGGACCACGCTCCAGGGGTCGCTTCTCGTCGAAGAGGCCGGCGGTGTCATCTCGGATTATCGTGGACGCCCTCTGGACTTTGGGCTTGGGCGAACGCTCGGCGAGAATTTTGGTGTTGTCGCGGCGAGGAAGGAAGTGCATGCGGAGGTGATTGCGGCTGTTCGTGCGGTGTTGGCGGAGGAGGCGGTGGAGAAAGAAGGTGAGGAATCCGCGGTGCGTACCACGCTGACTGATAGATGTTTGATGGGATGATTGATGGTTTTTATTGGCTGGGTCGACTCTACCCACTTGTAGGCGAAGTCGTAGTGAAGCAAAGTAAAATGTAGAGCAAGAGACTCATTCGTTTCTTCCCTCGCGATGTTTGTGAGAACTGTACATTTTTACAGAACGCAAGCCTCCCCCCCCCCAAAGATGCGACTATTTATCAGCAGATCAAGGAAAAAACGACCCGGCTGATCGGTAATTGACGACGACAACTGTCACTCGATCACATTGAAGTGATGATGGTGGCCCGAAACGCAGGCATGCAATCACCAAATAAAACCCAAAAGAAATGAAAATGGGGGCATCATCATGTCAATTCACGTCGAGGCATTTTGAGTGGGCTGATTTCGCAGATTGTTGTAGGAGCTCTCATCGCTTATCACGATGCAGTGATGCGGGCTGGGTGGTTATGTTGACTAATGTGTTCCCCCTCGTGCTTTGAATTAAGTTACCTCGAAGCCTTCTTTTGCAGGACATAACCGCATCGTATCGAGGCGAAGCAAAGCAACAAAAAAAAAAAAAAAGGAAGAGCCGAAGCGAAGGGAAGCAGCTCGTAGGTCGTGCTACACGAAACTTGACGATTTATTATACTTCCGCCACCCATATATCACGGCAGAGTTTCTCTTCTTTTTGCTTTCCAGAGTCGGTTGGATACTGTGATGATGGTGTCGTAACTCCCCCCCTCCGCCGCCGCCACGCACTGGTGGTCGTGGTGGTAGATACCGGAGTCATTCTGACCGCATCAGCGTGCAGTCGCAAGGGGCTAGCTAGGGACCGCATCCAATTCTCACCCCACACTGCAAAAAAAATTACAGTTTTTGCTCGCGCTGGCAGAATTGCAGAAGGACTGACTCGGAATACTGTACTACCCCGTCCTTCCTTTCATTATGATTACCTCCTGTGACAGGGAGGGACCAGGTCGTCGTTGGCTGTCAGTGGGGAGGGAGAGAGAGAACGTCCAAGGGGTCCGTCCTGTCAAGAAGGGATTCAGAGTACTGACAGGCCCACAAACCGGATGGTAAAGACAGCGCGCGGCAGGCATTTCACAACGAACCACAGCACCAGATACTAGTCCACCTTTTTTGCACCATCACGGGGGAAAAGGAGGAATACTGTACGTAGGACTTGTTGCCTAACCTAACCTATACCGGAAAGAGGGTACTCCAGACACTGGTGGTGTATCATGATGGCATTATCGACGCGTCGCGTAGCCGTTGCCGTTGCCACTTCGTTATTCGCTATGTACTACTATATGCACTCACTCTCATGTGGTGGGAATGCGGCAGAAGGAAAGAAGTACGACTTTTATTCAGAAAAGGCGCCGGCACTGGCATGAGATATAATACGATATCGCTCATGCGCTTGTGTAGGAGAGTTATATCACGAATTGTGAATGGGGAGTCCAACCCGCTCAATCACCTCTCCTTCCAAGTTTCAGCATAAACAATGTAGAGAAATACAGAAATATGCGCGCCACTTTTCCCTTCAGTAATTATGTGCGGTGATCACCCCAAGTCATTACTTCTGGTAATTCCGTGCTCTCGACTTTCCCCAGAGCTGGAATCCTGAAATCGATCTTTGGACACTCATGTCCATATACTTAAGATCCGCAGAAGCAAAAGGAGGGGCAGAGACGATGATTGCCGAGTACATCTAAGTATTTGATGACAGACGGTGTGTGAGAGAGATGGTGTTCCGACTCGGGAGGAGTATATACAATTGACTACAGTACCGCCACATCTATCCAACAGAGTAACGACAGTACGGCTTAGCAGATAGGTATCCATCCAACCGAGAGTCAACAACAAGATAAAAGTATTCCACACCTAAAAAAAAAAACCGCACAAGTGTCCAAGTTCGAGAAAAGACCGAAGGAACAAAGGAGTGAACAAACAAGCAAACAAGAAAGCGCAGGGTATTATGGTTAGCGATTTTGGTGTGATGTGGGGATGATAGTATGTGTGCACAGATCAGACGCCGGGAGGATGGAATCCCTCCTGATTGGGCCAATTACCAATCAGACCAGGGTCACCTCCGATACGAATGAACACGCCGTGCGAAGGGGTTGGACCATCGAGAATGAAAAGTTGGTGCCATCCCGGCGGGGACACCTTGTTGTCCGGTGGAGCGGTGACAGTGCAGGTATTACCTGAGCACGTGAAGGCAGGGAAAAGGGTGCGGCCGCCCATGGTGTTGCCGTGCGTGCTGGACGTCGCTGCGACGAGGGAGACCTTCATGCCGGACGTCGTGCCGTGGAACAGCTGTACGTTGATATCGAACTGTCCGCCGTACGACCAGTCCTTGTTCGCAACGGTCACAACGGGCTGGGTGCGGCCCTGGTTCAGGTATGGCGGGATGTACACCTCGATTCGAAGTTCCTCGGGAAGCCCAGGAGTCTCTGGGTCCGAACCTGATACAAGCACGCGGCCATCGGGGAGGAGCGTCGCCTCAGAGTGGTACATCCGCGCGATGGTCGTGGTGTTGAGAATCGAGATACGCGCGCCGGCGGCCTGCGTGGGGTCGTAGAGTAGTGCGGACAAGTTCGGGTCGTTTCCAAGGCCGAAACCTGCGACACCTGCTTGCGCACCGTTCATGATCATGAATGTGCCATCCGGAAGTGCGACCATGCAAGACATGACACGTCTAGAGGGCTAGATAGCAGCAACGCGTCAATTCGATGCTCAAGTGGGAAACGAGATGTAATGTACGAACCATCCGTTCGATGACCCAGGTCGGGTTGGTGGCCTCAGGCTGAATGGACACGCAATTATCGAGGGCGAGACCGAAGTTGGAGCCACCGCAGATCAACACGGTAACCGGAGCTGTGTATGGAGGGGATTGAGGCAGGAGAACCGAAGCGCCTTCTAACGGATACGTGCGACCGGCAAGGAAGCTCGTGACGGAACCGGGAATGTTGGGGAGAACTTTGACGGTAGCGAAGGTCACTGGGTCAATAAGGCGTGCCTCGTTGTAGTATCCCTGTCAAAATACGTCAGCAAAGCAACATTTAGAAGGAAATCGAACGTTTCCGACCCACCGACGAAGATGAGACCGCTAGGAAGGATGTGGAGGAAAGGATAGAGATTGTTGGGGTCCGTACGGTCAAGCCAGTCGAGGAACACTTGTGTGTTACCACCAGGGAATGCGAGGGAGAATCTCAAGTGTAGGGTTGGGCGGGGCATTCGAGCCAGTCTCACCGCCCATCACGAGAACACTACCATTGGACAGAACTAACGCAGTCGGATACCAACGTCCACTCTGTACAAGGACGGCGCCTTCAGAACAAACGAGTGACGTGAGGGGTACTTGAAACGTACCTGAAGTTGTAGGTTGTCCGGATCTTCCTCCCAGTCGTTGGTGCCGTTGACGCCAGGCGATCCATCGGGCGCATAGAGTCGGACACCGTATGTCGAACCAAGCGACCAACCACCAACGTTCAGGATCCGCGCGGCCTTATCGGGAAGGACAATTGCCCCCGAGCAGAATACGTCCGATTTGACGTGCATCTCACGCCAAGCATGATTAAAGTCAGGGACGAGGCTCAGGTCGAGTTCGTATGCACCAGTAGAGTTGGGGAACTCAGACGTGCCGCCTTTCTCGAGGAAGGAGACTTTGCCATTGATACCGACAGTGGCAAGCAATGGAGGTATAAGTCCGGGCATGAAGTACTACATTGATGGCCCTTCAGAACCACACATACATGCATATGCGGAATAAGTGCGTACCTCGTAGCGACCAATATTGGTGGGTGTGTTCCAAGTAGTAAGAGGGCCGTTCCAAAGGTAGAGGTTCAGCCTCGAAGGACCTCCGCAAAGGTGGATAGGATCGCCGGAGCACGCTATGTTGCATTCCGACTCTGGCGCAGTCCCGGCATTGTTTGTGACATCCGCTACATCACCGCACCCTGAGTACAGCACGCGTATCCGTAAGCCTATGTACGGCGATCTGCAGCAAGGCAGTAGATCACGTACAGCATTCTTCACCGTATTCCAGACCCCCCGCAGGGTATCCAAACTTCGAACATTGAGCGAGGCAAGTTGCAGCCGAGTTATTGGTTGTGAGGATGAGTTCGTTCAAGAATACGCGTCCACCAGGAGGTTCACTTGTGATTGAATAAATAGTGAGCAGCAGCAACGAGTATATTCGTGAATATACGTACGCAATGCATCGAGAATATTCCCAATTTCCAGGAAGGTCCGCCGTCTTTGGCGTCGGTACGGGGAGTGCGGTCACGTTACCGGTCGAAGTGTAAACAGACAGCCGATTCGGTCCACCACATGCTTCGCTGCAATTCGTATGAAACGGTTCACCTGCTCAGTTTCTCATTCTACGCGGGAGTAAATGGGACAGCTTACGTGGTATTACCACCACAGCCCATATTGCAATCAGCGTCGGGAGATGGAACCGCGCCCTGTATGAGATTGTTACCGCAGACTGTGAAGAGGAATACGTCGCTTGAACCCGTGATGCAACGATCGATAGACAATGATACATACAACATTGCACACCGAATTCCGCTCCTGCGAGGGTGAAGCTCTGGGCGGCGCACGCGGAAACGCAGCTTTCGATTGTCAGGGTTTGGCTATCCGGGAGCTGAGTCTGGAAGATACGTCCATGAGCGTTGTCCCTGAGTTATTTCCCATTTTAGAATTCGTCCTAGCTGAAAGAAGAAAGAACTTACACCCAGCATGCATTGTATGACCAGCCCGTCGGGAGACCGGAGAGTTTGGGGAAGACTGGTCCACCCCCTCCGCCACCACCGCCTCCACCATTGTTGATCGGGGGAAGATCAGTACCAGTGTAGTTGTACACGTTCAGGCGGTTAGGTCCACCACAGAGCTCAGAGCTCGCCCCAGAGCAGACCATGTCGCAATCACCTGCTGATGCCGGGGCTCCATTGCTACCAATGGCGGTACCACAGTCTGAGTCCAATCAGAGAGGGCCTCTCAAAAGTGGGAATGGATCAACGTACAGCACTCTTGCGAATATTCCATACCCGCAAGGGGGTAACCCGAGGCGAAACAGGCGGCAGTACAACTTTCAGCGCTATTGTTGGAAGCGCCGCCGGTGACGGCTTTTCCCACGCTTAGAACTCTAGGTGCACCATCGCTGTTTGCGTAACAACAAATGCGTCACAGATCTTCTTTCATTCAAAAATGGAAAGTGAATGAACGTACGTATAACATCCCAAGGACGTCCACAGTCCAACGTTTGGCACGACAGCAGGTGGAGGCGGGGGGGTTTGACCACTCCAATAAAGGTTAAGGCGATTACCGGCGCCACAATGCTCAGTCGAATCGCCGGTACATTGGAAACTGCAATCCGAGGACGCAACACTTGCTGAACCATGTGAGATGGTATTTCCACAATCTGACATGCAAAACGTAGGATGAGTAAAACAACAGAGGTGGGGCAAAACCGAAGAGAACCACGGTGAAAACGTGCACTTACAGCACTCCTGTCCATATTCGACACCAGCATAGATGAAGTTTTGATCGTTGCAGAAGGTCACGCAGCTCTCCACCGTCATACCGGTTGTGTCCACATAGGCCGCTGATGTGAGCGCGCGCCCTCCAGCAACGTTGTCCCTAATGCAGACTAAGCGTCAGACGGTGGACTCTATCACAGAAGGAGGGCATGATGAAACCCACGAATAGCATCCTTGACTCGTCCATCCTTGAGGGAGTGCCCGTTGGTGGAGACGGTGGTGACGAGCCTGATTAAAACGAAGGCTCCTGAGATGAGGATCCGAGGCGCTCGCGGGTATGAACTGTCATGTAGTGGGCAAGCAAACAAAGTGATTAGCACGGGTGTCTTCAGCGATGCAGGATTAAGGGTATATGCGCACAGGCAAAACGGCGAGCAGAGTCGCAAGGTGAAAGAATGTGGGTAGAAAGAATGTGGGACGCATCGTGCCCACGGTCTAAGGGCAAAGACGCTAATGCGACCTGAGAGGGATGAGCGAGGTTCTTAAGGTCCTCGGAACCCGGGAAAACGGGGAGCATGACAAGCGTGTTTACCTGAGTCGGCCTAACGCAGCCATTTCCACGGGTTGGTTCGACCCCTACCCAGGTGCCACGGATCAGAAAGTAGGGACCCGCGCAACACGCTGCCAAGGCCCGATGAGTAGCACTTCCAGGAGAGCAATTAGCGATGACACGTTCCAGATCTTACGGGATTTTGTTAGGTACAGGGCTCTGACGCGCGATGAGCGCTTTGTTGAAGAAAACCTGAAGATGGGGCGGAAGGGCGGGCAGCCCTTTCAGTAAAAGGAATGATTCCCGGAAAAGTTACAGTAATAGGCCACGTGCAGCCTAGAGTTTGTTGTACACAAGAAGATGTCAAGCATGAGAAAAAATACCGCGATGCGGGTGAAGAGCGGACGCTAAGCATGGACGGTTTGGGTCCGCGAGAGCTTCTAAGAACTACCATCGTTCGAGTAATATATTAACGTCAGATAATTCATTTCTATAGAGCAATTGTTGGCACCTCATTATTGCAAAGAGGCGAAGAGGCAAGACACGAAAGAAGAAACACCAACACCAACCGTGACTGAGATGAGAAAAATGGGGGCTTTTGTATCACGTGGGTGTGGTGGCGGTGGAAACACACCGGGCCCCTCTCTAAAACCACGCTACTGTAGCTTCCATGTTCGTCCCTCGCGCGAATTTCGCAATTAGCCCGGGGGTTTACGCGACTTTGTCCCTGATCCTCCTTGCTCGGCGCTCGGCCTTGTTCCTGCCCGCCCTAACATCAGGCCCGCAACATGAACCAATTAGAACAAACGCACCACTTGTACTTATAGTACAAGTGAGTTACTGTAAGTTATCACAACCGAACCTCCCCAAGTTAGGCTTGTCATCATTTCCTGGACCCGAGGTCATGGTCCCAGGGCAAAGCTTTTGTACGAATGGAGAAAAGCAAAAATTGAAATACAAGCTCTTTCGAAACCAAGCCAACCTATCCATCGCTACCATCTGTCATGAGGGTTTGATCCAGGCAAGGGTCTAGGCTAGGCCGCCTTCAAAACAAGGTAATACCTTGTGTAAACTTTCCAGGCGTTCCAGATTTTACAGCGATAACTATACCACACGGCAAGTTGTTCCCTGGTGATATAAGCTCAGGCCGATTGTGCCGCATTGTTCGACACGTGTGAGAACGCGATAACTTATCACGGATAGCCACGTGACCGCGGTGTTCAGTGTTTTTCCCATTTTAGTCTTCGATCGCCATTCCTCGGTCGGATGTCGGATTCCGATTTCTCTGTGAGGTTGGTGATGCCTGGGAGGGTACTTTTACCTTGACAATCTTCTTACTGTAAGCCTTCACTCTCACTTTTTACAGAACGGGTATGCGTCTCTCTGTGACAGAACGCGACAGAAATTGCCGGTACCGGCCCGCCTTTATGGTCCCAAGTTTGTCCAGTCTTTTGTCCTGTCAGCTCGGAAATCCATTCCTGCTTGAAAAACTTCCAAGCCTCTGGTGTTGTTACCTCTTCTGACGTTTTATTAGATGCGTGATCGCCTTGGGCCTCGGTGTCATCGGTGTCGCCTAAGCGATGCATTATCTTCATAGGCGGCTTCTCAGCGCCTAGTAGACGGACCTTTCTCTTTCCGGAGACACGCATGATACTGCATTGGCTTCTCTCTCTGAATCCAACCACGGTTCTATTCTTCTTCCCTTCTTGCGCCATGCTAGCAGAACGACTGGAGACAGTACGGTCTCAGACCTGAAAATAGCTCATTCTGTGCATCATGTGGACTTTAAACTGATTGTGATTGTGTCAGGGATGAGGCACT
This sequence comes from Lactarius psammicola, assembly GCA_025769895.1. Taxonomy (NCBI): domain Eukaryota; kingdom Fungi; phylum Basidiomycota; class Agaricomycetes; order Russulales; family Russulaceae; genus Lactarius; species Lactarius psammicola. The sequence goes on along the minus strand of WTXK01000032.1, from coordinate 111,371 downwards.
TCAAATAGCTCACACTCCCTGTCGGGCACATTCAGGGGAAGACTGCCGTCACTCTTTCACCACCTTACCTTTGTTGGAAATTTGGGGCTACTAATCACCACCTTGATCTCGGGAGTTCTGCTGTATGGCTTCCACTTCTGGTACCCTGCCTAATATCTCCAGAATGGGACCACCCGACGGTGAAGTTCCATCTCTATGCTTAGGAGACGTCAGCAGGTCATGCCAACCGATCGCGCTCTTGATGTCACTCTCAGGGTCCTTGAGAAGCACAAGGTTCCTGGCCGCCGAGACCTTGAAGTTTTTTGTGCATGTGGGCCCACAGGACGCGATACTCACAGCTCGCAATCACCCAGGTCAGAAGGAAGTCGTCCAAGAAGCATAGTCAGTCACCACCACGGCACTCTCGCGGAGCAAGACACTTTTTCATCGATGACATATGTTCAAGGCACTAACCGGCTGTGTGACCAAACTTGTATCTGGTCATTTTGAGTTGCCGCCTATTCACCTGCCCGCTTTTCCCCTTCGTCCTCCCTAACTCAACTCATTTCGGGACTCCACGGAGGGGATTGCGCTCCACCGTGCTCGCTCCGCCGAGAGCGGAACGGCTAACTAGAGAGTTTGCACGACCCTGGGGGTAGTCAATTTCTGTCGGCATAAGTAGTGTTGAGGTGAGACGGGCTGCCTCCGCGCCGCACCCGCATCCGGCTTGTGGCTTGTCTCATGGCTGGATACTACCATATTTGTCACGGCGAAAGCGCGCCGTCCGCCACGCGATTTTCATGTCCGCGCGTTTGGGCGTAAAAAAGGTAAGTCTTCTCACCGACTACAGCCTCATGTCCATTTGAAGCTCTGCCAGTGGGGGCAAACCCATCGCGGAAAAGGTCGTTCATTTGGAGTTTCAGGCGCGTTCTGCAATAGATCTCGATGGTGACTCCTCGGCCAACATCTACCGAATGGCAATTCCCTCACAGAGCATAATGAAGTGACAAAGTATAAGAGTGAAACACAGGGGTGCTATGTTCACCCGCCGGAAGGACATCTCATCGCATTCTCCGCTATTCTCCGTCTGTACAGCTTCGGAGAAGGATGGGAAGTGGAAAGGAAGCAAAGAGAAAACAATGGACCGGATCATTCATTTTCCTGAATTAGAGTCCATGAGAGGAACTTTAACGCTAAACGACAAGTCCTATCGTGGAGCTGATAGAGGATTGAGTGTATGAAACGACGAAATGACCGAGGAGAAGTTGCATTTCGACCATCACATCTTTTTTTAATTTTTTGAACACATTATTTAAGTTACAAAACTTACTCCACCACTGTACTTTTTGCTACATCCAAAATAATGCAAGACTTACGTATTACGGTTTGTCCGTCCGTAAGGTATCTTTCCATATGTGGGTCGCGCCTCCTTCTCGACACGTGCTGCGGTTGCCCCGATGGACGGTTAATCGCGCAGATCCATGTGCTCCGTGTTCACTATCCCATTCAGCTCACCGGAAGCGTGTGTGCGCTGTACACACGTCGCGTGCACGGAGGGGCTGGATCAAGGGAGACAGCAGCTCCTCGCTCCGAGTCGGGTGTTGTGACGGGCCGAACGGTACGTCGTTCATACATAAATCAGCCTCATGGTCAGGGTATCCCGCTGTGACAAAAATGGTCCAGATATTTCCAGCACCATCTAAAAAACGATTGAATTGAAGGACCATGCTGTTTAATCAAGGTAATCGAGAGCCCTTAGCCTGAATGCCTGATGCACCTCCTCCGGATCCCTCATGATGGTGGGTGAGCATTTAGCACGCGGCATGGTGTGGCCGTGATCAGATGGTTGCCGTACCGTGAACGGACTCCCCTCGGCAGTATCCGCAAAGATCGATTTTCCCATAACGCGTCCCAGGGATCTCTACCCACGCGCGTCGTTCAACAAACTACAGTAAATGTCACACGCACATCGCCAGAAGCGAGTCGAGGCTGCGACGATCCATACGAAGGGCCCCACGTACCTCCGGCGCCACCGCCACTCCGTCGAAATCGATTCCCGCCACCTCCCCCGCCGCAAGGAAACAGGCGATGGACAGACAGCGCTTGGGTACGTGGTCATTGGGCATCGATCTCTGCACGCCCAGGATCGCGATCGAGAGGGCGTTGGAGCGCGGGAAGTGTGTGTTCGCGCCGTCAGATCGCCCTCGTCCTCGCCACAGGCGCTGGGTCATGAATCCAGCGACGACGATCGCGCGCGGTCAGCGTCTGCGGCGCGTGAGCGCACACATTTCATGCGCCACACAAAAACGTGCCTCATATGGTTCGCCCCCATTCTCACGTGGACTTGCGCGCAGACATACACATGTGCCGATCCACGAGGATCTCCGCTCGTGCTCGGTCCCGGTTCGAACCAACCTCACCCAACAACGTGAAATCTGAGTCTCTGTCCTGCAGGCTCACTGGCACCTCGCAGAAAAACTGCCTTTCTGCCTGTCCGGGAACCATAGAAGGGGTTCTAGATTTTGAGGACCTCCGCAAAGGGTCGCTGTAGTAGGCCTTCGCACAGCCCGTCTCCGTTACGGTCATTCAGCCCCGTCATTGTCAGTGATATCCGCTATATCGCCGCACTCTGGATGTAGTGCGCACTTCCTTTCGTTAGCCGAGGCTTGACGCCCCACAGCCGGTCGGTCGAACACAACACAAACAGCGCTCATCACTAAATTCTATACCGTACAGTAGTCGGGTATCAAAGCACGAAGAGTTGAGAAGGCATTTTTCAGTTGTGCGCCGAGATGACTTCGTACGAGAACACCGGAACAGCTGCGAATTCCCTGGTAATTACGATTGAATAAATGGAGAACGGTAACACCGTATGCACGCACATACACGCGTGTAAGCGTTGGGACTATTGTATTCCCAGTTCTTGGGGAGACCCGTCGAAATGCCAACTGTTGGGTTAATTCCACCGCATTCTACACCACAATTTACATAAAAGTGTTTATCTCAGCTGCTTAGCTTACGGAGCAGACCAAACGCCTCCCGCCTCAATACCTCCGCAACCTCCATTGCAGTCAGCATCAGCCTGCCTTCCATGAGATTGTTATTGCAGACCATGAAGGGGTAGTAGATACCGCGGCCTTCAGAACACCATTATTAGGTCATATTACGGCGGCAAACAAGCCTTGCCAAGCTTGATAGTTGCTGCCAAGGTTCTGGACGAAGGTCGGCACGGAGTCGACCTGGTAGCTTGAGCGTAGGGAGTAGTTCGAAATGAGTGACTCGTCCCTGCGCTTGTTTACCGCCTGTACGTAGAGCAAACACGAAAAGCTCGCACACGCCCCTCGCATAGTCCACCGGGACCTCCTCGACACCGTACGACGTGCTGATTGTATGCGGGATGCTTGACTATCTGAACGCGCAGAAGAGCTGGTCTAGCGTCGGTACCTAGCAGGAACTGCGCGTAGCCGTCAGTGACGTACTGTAGACGTATGGAGTCGGGTACGCAATGAATAGCCCCACACGTTGTACAGCCGGCGTGATGTACCTGTCGCGGCTCGATAGCACCACCACGAGCTCCCCCGACCCGCTTTCGCCAGCGACGTTGCTGCCCCGAGGGAGCGCTTACGTGGTATCAGCTGCAGAATGTGCGGGAAGACCAAGTAACGCAGTCGGCGCGACAATTATACATGAGCGCGTGCAGCGCCGCGGGAAGCTCATAACTGATCGTGTGGAGAAAGGCGCGGTTCGTCATTATATTCCGGAAGAGCTGGTGCGACGGGTAGAGGGCGTTCGTTGGCTTGGGAATATGGGTACGCCGATGAGCGTTAGCCAACCGCTCCCGTATGTTGTTAAGATGGAGGAAGGAAGGCACGCCGTAGCGTTTAGGCCCGGACTTGACTCGGATGAACTCGAGAGTGTCAGTAGCGACCTTGGACTCGGATGGGCACTGGAGCAGCGTCACGCGCCAATGAGTACGTCCCCAACTTGGAGGTGGTTCTGTGGTGGTCCTGTTTCCCCGTTTGTCCAACTCTTCTAGTCGAATATATTCACTGGCCTACTATCGACTAGACGTGGAGTGTGTTTGGGATGTCTGACTTGGGTGGTGCAAGCTCTCTCATGTTTGTCGAAGGTGGCGTCACCTCCGAGACGTACACCGTGACTCCCCGGTATTTCACCTGGGTACGCTTCGAGTTATCCTATGCACGAACGGCGGCCCCTACAGCGGGCACGGTAGACTACTTACCACCCCTGTCGCTCTTCGTCGTTTACAATTGTGACTATAAGTGGGAAAGATGGTGAAGTGTGGAATGTACCACCCGTTCCGGTTGCATGATGATGATCGCGTGCGCACAATTGAGCTCGACCTCCCGCCTTCGATTCTGCATAAGCTCCTTTTGCATACGGACGAACACTTCCAATAATAGAAGGCCGTCTCTATCGTTCACAGATGATGAAGTCATGAGTTTGATACTTCCCAAGACCTTCCTGGACACAAATCTACGCCACCTCACACTTCTCGGTGTTGGGCTTCCAAAAGGATTGCGATTTCTCCCAACACACACTCTCGTCACACTCGCTCTCACGAACACTCGAGGTTCTGGTTACTTTCCCTCGAGGCAATTAGTGGCGTGTCTTCGTTTGCACCGGTTTCTCCATCCCCATACCCCGTCCTAGTGCAGAGAGGGAACTGTTAGGTAAAAGGGGACCGTTGCCCAACCTGAAACACCTCGCGTTCCAGGGCGTTAGTGCATAATTAGAACGTCTTATCGCTCAAAATAGGGCCCCTCTTCTAGAGCGACTCGACATTACGTTATTCAATCAAATCTCGCTTTACTACACCTGTCCCAATGCGCCAATATAGCGGAAGGGCTCGCTGTTTGGTGTGGGGGAGCTCAGGCTCAAATTTTACAAACGAACGACGTCGACCGAATGGCGGAATGGTGAGACATCCGTGAGATCGATGACGCAATGTGGCATGAACTCCTCGTGGCATTCTTCAAAGGTGAAGAAAGCTTCACCTTTCCGCCGCTCTCCTGCAGGAGCTTTCTCGTGCGTGGCAGGTGGACGATGTAGGGTCAGACCCGGGATTGCTACTACCCTGTCTGCAGGTAATCGTGGGAGAGATCCATGGGAGCCCTACTCACAACTTGTTTGATTCGTTCGTCCACGCTCATCGAATTGCGGGTCTTCCGGTGCGCTTCCCATAATCTCCATTGGATGTGCTTAAGGGGTAGAGCACCGGAGATCGCGGCGTACAGGAGGACTCCCGGTTGCGAGAAATACGGAGGTATGCTCACCTAGTTACAGTTCTGAGGCTTGGCCGGACCAAGATCGACTTGCGGGTAGTGTTATCCATGCCTGACCTGGACTTGGCTTTTTGCCAGTGAACGCTTGGGCTTTCCAAGTGTTCAGGCCAGGCCATAGGCCGTAAGAGCCATGAGCCAAGCCCGAGCCCAACGCTTGAGCGCTTGAGCGATGGCCTAATGTTGAAAACCATTTCATGCCTTTGTTCCCGCGTTCTGGCTCTATTCCGTTGCTTTCAGTTGCTGCCTCGCTCAAAGCCTCGGTTTAAGTCTCGCGTTCCGTGCTCCCTCACCTTCCCTGTGCCACGGTTTCCTCAACCTCTTCTACTTACTCCCCCCTCCACTGCTACTTACAGACTCGGCCTTACATACTGATACTAATTGCATGTGCTTAATTTAAGGATTGTCAATCAGGGAAAACCTCTCGGAATAATCACGGAATATTTGGCGATAATTGATAATAACTGGCGCTAAGGCTATATGTAACAATTTCAATATCTCTCTCTCAAATTATCCCAAGTTATCAAAGTAAGTTTTTCCTGGTGGAGCTTGTCGCCAATACAGCGGCAGCTTCGCTATCTTTTCCCCATCCTTAACGTGTGTGACTCTCGCAGGAGCAGTCCGGTCTTAGATAGCACCCAGAAACTCGAAAACATTCTTACGTAGCTCTCGTCTTCACTCTCGCATTCTCGCCCGCCTCTGTCCGAGTTCTCATTCTTGCGACCACGCTATTACTCGATGTCAGTTCGGGCTCCCACACCCTCCACAGTAGCCGATGCGTGCATGTTGCCTTCACATTCCCGCGCTCCCGTTCACGCCTCTTGCTGACCTGCCCGTTCCCCTTACTGCATGTTTGAGTTTTAACAGAGGCGACAACTCACATCCGGGATGGGGGGGGGCCTTCTCCGCTAGCAGGTAAACCGTAGTCGGGAGATGACGACACGCCCCGTGTTACTGTGTTATAAACAGGACCTGCGGCGGCCATGACGGAGGGATGAGTCGTTACGAGACTGATGACATGACTGACTGGCCCATTGGCAGGCGCGCGTGCCTGCAATGCTCAAGTTTACATAACTAAACGGACAACGAACATAAGTTGAGCGTTGACACGCCCAGCGCGGATTGCTGTAGTGGTTCTATCTCGGTGTTAACACAAGTAGTCCAACTATGCCCACGCACGAAATTAGAAGGATTCATGATGCGGGTTTCATTTTCTCCGGCAACCCAGATATTACTTGGGCGATGAAGATGTTTCCTATGTATTAGCGGGATCCACATCGGGAGTTCACCGTTACTACCACATCTCGTCGTTGATCTTGGAGTCGGCAGTGAGCTCTACATGTCTGTTAGTTTCCTTCCTGTCGTTGCATACATACATACGAATTGGTCCTTGTCCTGACGGGACAATGCGCTGGCCACCTGGCGAGTATGTCACAGACTCGATTAGACCCATGTGTCTAGTAAATGGGGGCGCCACTGTCTCTCCCGTTGTGACGCTCCACGCACGAATTGTTCGATCATTCGAGCACGAGACGATGCGCTGGCCATCTGGCGAGAATGTCCAGTAAATGGGCCGGCCTCTGTCTCTCCTGTCATGGTGTTCCACACACGGGTCATTCGACCGTGCGAGCCTGAGCCGATGCGCTGGCCATCTGGTGAGAATCCCACAGATGTGACCGGCCCGGGCACGTCTGTGGGATTCTAGCCAGATGGCCAGGCCGAATCCATGTGTCCAGTAAATGGGACTGCCACATTCTCTCCCGTTGTAGCGTTCCACACACAAACCATTTCGTCGTCCGAGCCTGAGACGATGCGCTGACTATCTGGTGAGAGTGCAACGGAATGGACCTTATCCCCAACGTTTGAAATCACCAACTTCAATGATGGCCAGTGAGACAACTGCCCACGTTCCACGCGTACGATTCGAAGAAATATGCTGAAATAATGTGCAGAGATAACACAACGAATCAGCGTCAATGGTAGAGCAGAGAGATATACATGTGAGATCGCCATGGCACTCTCGATATATCGTACAAACACGGAGGCATCATTGACGAACGACCCGGAATTCGCTAGCTGCGCCTGAGAAACCTGTTGCGCGTAGCTATTAATTGTTTACCTTCCTCGTTGAATCAATCATTACTCACACCTTGACCAGAGGCTAACCACACATTCCGAGCTAAGCACGCTGCCGAAGCAAGACCCACATCGCTTATCAAGTTAAGGGCCTCCAACCAAAAGAGGGGTTGCTTCTCGAAGAAAGTTCGCAGTTTTCCAAATAGATCGGTTTCGAAGTCAGTATATTCCAGATGGTCGTTCCAGAAACGACAGACATACAAGAGTGCAGGTGGATGTGTTTATCAATGCGGGAGTTAAGGTCTTCGGCGTCTTTGTTAGCAAGAACAATCACCGCTCTTCTCTTTATTTGAGGAAATTGCGGAACGACGTATGGAGAAGAACAACGGGAAGGCTTTCATCGGATGGATTGACACTAGTCAACGAGCCAAGGCGACGGAGCAGCGTAACAATGGCATCACGGTCATCGTCGTCGTCGTCGTCGTCGTAGGGGGCGAATTGTCGCAGAGCGGTTAGGGAGCGGATAGTGAATGGTTCAATTGCGGCAAGGAGCTGTTCCACGATATTGCAGAATAGATGCGGTGCTTCTCGGTCTACGTAGTATCCTCCAAGGGTTTCTTTATAAAGCCCACCCAAAGGGTCTTGTGCATCGCGACTTGCGCTGCGTTTTAGAAGATGGCTTGTAACCTTTTTCTTGCTATAACCAGAGCGCCCGGGAGGATCTAGAATAAATTGACTAGCAACCACCGCCAACTGAAATAACCCTCTGCCTTTATTGCCAGTGCGTCGCCATAAATTCTGAACTCATCTCCCGAAGAAATGCGGGGATATCGTCATGCTTTTTAGCAGCCAGCTCGTAATCGTTCATGTATTTGATCCTAGCTGACAACCTCCAACGAGTGCGGACTCGATGCCGTCCTCCGTCTTGAGGTGGGGCCTGATAAGATTTTTTGCAAGAAATGTGTGAAATCCGATCCTACCAGTTGCGTCCCCGCTCTCGTCTAGTGCATCGATCATGACAAGAATAAGACCAACGATGTACAGACCCTTAAGCGGCTTCAGGATAAGGGATTTAAACAGGGTACCGTAGTCACGGGTGCCAACCCGAAGAAAGGAGTTGTCCTTTACGACCCTTCCAACCGCGGTCTTAAACGAAGGATAGCGGTCGGAGAGATCGCGAGCCAGAGTTGTGAAGGGGTGGTAAGCCCCTCGTTTGGGTGGTTCCTTCCGCAAAAAGATAAAGGACGATCATGATACAAGACGGTGCGTTTCATCGAAGCGACGTGCGATCGCATGCGCAATGGATGACCTTCCCGTGCCTGCTTTCCCGAAAAGAACGAGAGTACGCTCAGAAGAGGGGTCGTTCACCCAATTGACGATGAAGTCCAGGAAGGCTGTACGTGTACCCGTAAGACAACCCTTCTCAGGGGTCAAGCGCGAGCCTGTCCCATATGGGATTTCTCTGATCTTTGCATCTAGTCCGATACGGTTATTAGTCGACTACCCACAAACCTACAAATCATCAGGACTACTTACCGGCGTCTAAAAAAAACTTGGCTTGACACCCATTCGAGCTGAGTAGATATCCCGTCCACCTTGGCCGAAAGTATTCCCACGCCGTCTAGAATTTGGAACGCAACGCAGTTATCTGCGTGATGATGGTCGCCTGATCCAAGAAAGCTCTTCGATGTTCGACGGGGACGGCGGACAAGTGCTCAATATCTTTGGCGACACCTCCGCCCATATTTTGAACATCCTCTTCCCTAAAAATCACACGTTTGCAACTGCCAATGGAGAAGACGAAGACGACATACAGAATTTTGAGTCCTTTGCATACGATTGGATGAAGTCACCGCAACTACAGACGCCCTACAACATGAGAGTAAAATTTTTGGCCTGCACGGAGTCGAGCTTGATGGATTTCAAAGTGTCTTCGCAACACGCGAAGTCAAATGCATCGCGCATGGCTTTAAGCAGGGTTAGGACGTTGTCGTCACGATAATACTATCCTAGGAGTGTCTGGCATCCGAACAAACATAGCATAAGCGTTTCCCTTCCGACAATAACGCAAACAGATGCACCTCGGGGATGGCCGAAACCAGGTCATATGCCACCTTTGCAAACCGGTGGAGCTGAGGGCGAAAGTCAGCTCTGTAGAGGAGAGGCAAAATAGATAATACACGCACTTTTGCAATTTGGCTGACAATGTCCATCAACCACTTAATTCTACTAATAGCCCCTTTTCATGTATTGACTCCGTCAATCGACTTATTAACTTCGTCGGGGCGACGGAGAATAATCAGACCCTTCTCGATAGGCGACGTCTCAGCTTGGCCATGTGCCATAGAATTGCCGGCCTCAACGGAAGGGGGGTCTGGCGAGGGTAAAAGGGGTTCAAGAAAAGAGGATTGAACAGGTCCCCCCGGAGTTTGATGCCTTTATAGTTTCTTCAGTGGGAGTGTCGTCCACTTTGGTTGGTATTTTGGGGGATTCGTTGGGAAAGATTGGAGAGGGCACGTTCACTGACACGGTGACCGTTAAGTAGAGCCTGACGGGCCGCGCCTACTGTGCGGCTTCACCACCGCCATTACTGAGAACGAACGGGACATCTGTGCGCGAGACGTTCAGTTAGTTGAACGGACTGAAAATTCAACCAAAGACGGACCGCTTTGGGGACACCACGGGTATTGGTGTCATATGCGTTCCGATAAGGACATTGGGGCGTGCCCATCGCTTCGCATACAGACGGAGTATAAGATGTGAAGATCGTTTTGTAGCACCGAGAGAATCTTTACCGAATTTTTTTTTTAAAAATTGAAAAAGGAAAGTCATACAAGGCTCCAAGTCATCTGTCCGTTGACCCGAACGCCTTTCGTCTTCGTCATTTGCAGCACCGTTGATAACAATTACAAAGAACTGCCTCCCCACGCCAAACTGGTTCTTGATATGGTGTTGGGCCTCATCACTGCGCTATCATTGCCTCATCGCCCCCCTCTTTCTAGTCTTTTATTTGTGTGGAGTAAATACAGGCAAATAACATGCAAACAACGCGTGCGATATTGTCCTACTTACTGTATACTGTACAGTAAGTTGCCTCGCTGCCTCCGAAAGGGCACCCGCGGCGCGTGGACCTCTTTCAATGGCCTCGCTAGCAATCTTCTTTGCGAGGCTGAAAGGCACGCAGCTACCTACTCTCAGGGTATAACCCATTCTCTCCCCCAGACGCTGACAGTCCCTCCGAACCAAAATAACCTTAGACCAGCAACCTCTCCTGCTGGCCCTCTGGTATGATCTGTCTCTCACCAGGGATTTGGGTTCATTAGTAGTACTCGCGGAAAATTCTTTGGCATCGCTCCCGTCCCCTCTCGTTTCGTCAAGTCATTCCCTAGCTAGGTTCTCCAGCATGCCGGCGACTCGCTGCCACCCGCGGGTCAGTCTGGGGAGTTGTCTAAGGCATCCTAAGACACGGCCGCAGAGCTCTCGCCTGCCAAAGGACAGGGGATCTTCCCCTTCCTCTCCAGTCGTCGAGATGGCATCGTTAATCACGGCGCCGCTGCGGAGCGTGAAGGTCTAATGAAAGAGTAAAAGCAAGGCACCCGCGGTCGATGTCGATGACCAGAGACACGACGAGTGCGCTCGTGCGCGGCGTGCCGAAGCGCTGGGATGACAAGGCACCAAAGCGTGTGATGTACGATGGTGTCGTGTGTCGGAGCGACGCCTACATGGGGCACAAGACTTTGAAGTAGCGGCAAGATCCGCAGTCACGAGCAGATGCCGAGTCCAAGGCCAAGTCAGCTGTGAGAGGAGGACGCGGCGTCGTTGCGCCTCTGCAAAGTACACGCAACCACGAACGGACGCCGAGTTCACACGCCGCTCGAAGGAGGTACTTGTTCGCCTTGGAATTGGGTCACAGTCCCCTTCCCTTCCGCTTTTTTTTTGGCGCTGCTGATCGCCGTTTTCTAATTCAAGGTCGCGAGCAGCACGGGCGCTAGTGGGTACCTGGCACCTTCGGACGACTTGCATCGCACGGTATGCTCCCTTAAATGCGGCATACACCTGCGTCCACACTCACGCGAAGCAGGTGGGTGATTTGACAAAGAAAGTTGTTATAGGACTCCACCCAACGTTATCTCTGTCCTCAAAAGCATGGGACTCGGACGAGAATAATTTACGCAAGTGTTAGGTTTGACGGTCCTGGATCGTGGAATACCACCTGAACGGAGTCGAGTCTCGTGGGCCAGAATGAGTGGAGCGAACTATTAGCTGAGAGAAGGGTTGTCTGGAGCACTGTATGACGCCGCCTCTGGGTAGTTAGAACACAAATACCCTGGCACACTTTATGGAGTTTCGCTCACCGCTACCCTCTTCGTTGAATGTGAAACCAAGTTCATCACGAGAATTTTTATTGATCACCTTCTGGTACGTGCATTTGTCGATGTACTCTAGGACTGTCTATTCGAGGTATCAAGCTATATCATGAGCTGCGAGGATAGATATACAGCATGGATTTGTACCAGTGCCGAAGGAGGACATCGAGGAGATGAAAGAGACGGAAACTGAGGTGAGCGAGGCAACAACACAGCAGCAGCGCTCGGTGACCCTAGGCCTCCTAAATGGGGCCGTAAAGCAAGCGTCCTGAGGTCAAATGGTATAGCGAACTTCGGACTTTAATCTTACCCACTGCCCCACAGATTATTCCCTTCTTCTAGGCGACCCAAGTCGACGACTTCTAGCTAATTTTCCCCCGTGGGTGCTCTCTTCCGCTTGCTCCATCCACGTCTGTGATTGACGAGCATTGGCACAAGCCGCATAAGGTCTATGCTCCATACTCAATGAAAGAGAATTTCTTTGTGTATTTAGAAACCTGCCTGGGAGTGGTATTGGTCTGTAGGCAGTATAAATGTGTTATACGAGTTTGACTGGGCCTGAGATGTGAAAATCGGGTCCTCAAAGGAGTTTCCAGATAAGGAAAAACCGCCAGACTCTTGCTCCCACTTTTCAGCCACAGCGACCAACACATTCAACATCGTCCTCGCCCACACCCCAGCCGGCGGCCAGGTCGTCCCATACTTAATCGTGCTTAATTATCCCATTCGAAAGTACCAGAATCAGCCCGGTGCACCCCCTACAAAGAGCTGACAGTTGCGGAGTCAGCGGGTGTTGAATCCTAAATAGGCTCTCAGTCATTTCGCCCTCCACCCGTAAATCTTCCTGCTCGGTGAGCCAACTTTGTTCTCAAACTTTACTTTTGATTTCGATTGGTGGCTGATCGCTTACTCGCTCCCACTCGTCTCCTTACGCATTCTTGCAATATCTCTATCATACCTCATCTCATCGTAATGTAGTAACCAGCTTCCATGTCCTCGCCCCCCGACTCCCATGGCAACGGCCAAGGTTCCTCTACGACATGGACAGAACCTCCTTGGTCGGGTTGGATAGAGACTACCGGTGATGCTCTACTCATCCTCGAGGCCGCACGCCGCGGCTTGATCCCACGCGTCACCCGGCGCCTCGTCGATTCCGAACGCAAGATGATAACCTCCGGTTCTGTTTTTGTCTTTGACGAAGACGAAAGCGGCATCAAACGTTGGACGGATGGGTTCTTTTGGAGTCCCAGCAGGATACTCGGAAACTTCCTCCTTTACCGCGAGACGGAGAAACGTGGCGCGGGCCATAGGGGTGCTCGCAACGACGCCGAACAGGGCGTCGACCAGTCAAGCATAGACGGACCAAAATCCGAAGGCCAGACGCTCAGCCGCCCACGCGGAGAGACCACTCGGTTGGGGATTGACAGACAGCGCGAGCGGAGCCTGGTGGGCAGTCTGACGAACAGCTATAAATTCAAGAACGGGGGCATGATGAAAAAGGTCCGTTCGATTTTTTGATTTTGAACGGACTCCCCTACTTGTTATTATTTGTTTTCCTTCCTCGCTACTGGCCGCTCTATTGCGCATTCCCCCCGCCCACATCATCCTGGGGTTGCGCCTTCTCTGGGGCATGGTCAACAAACGTCATCAGTCCAGGCCTCGGGACGTTAGATCCCTTTGGACAACCTTGGCCGAGTCTGGTGATGTTTCTCCTGACGTAAAGTGGAGCGTTTTGACCCCGGAGAGACATTTGACCGTGCAAGGCGCCCACTATGAATTGCTTCTTTTCTACTATTTTGTTGACGCCATTCTTCATACGGAAACTGATACTCCTACATAGACGTTTTCCTTGACCATCAGTGGCGTCTCCCAACATTTGATATCATATTACAAGATCGAGGACGTCGAACAGGGCCGACTTCGCACCGCATCATCCTACCCCGAGCTCGCCTCCCTCGACATCAGTCCTGAATACCTGGAAAAGACCCATTTCCGGAATCCACCCAAAGTCGAAATCGGCGTCGATGGCGTTCCCCGGTACCGCGGAGAGGCTGACGATGTCGAACCCTCGCCTCATGTGCTCAACTCGGCACTGGCGGTCGGGATGCCGCTGCTCAGTGAGCCTCTGGAAGTAGGCGCGGTCATCGCCGCGAACGCCGCAAACGCGGGCAAGCGTAACAAGCGGTACGACCCCTACGCGGCCCCCAAGAGCAAACGCAGGTCAAAGGGTTCCACGACAAGCACGAGTACTCCGACGTCACCTACAGACAGCAGCAGCTCCCCTTACCCCGTAGTTCCGACCGGCTTTGCCGATCCGAATATGGCTATGCTCCAGCACGCACACTATGCGGCCACTTACGGACTCGCGCCGGCTTATTCTTATCCCCTTGGCCTCTCCCTACCAGCGCCGCCAGGCATGTACCCCGGCGCCATGTTTCCAACTGGGCCTCCGCCATCTGGTGGTAACCAACCAGCGGGTTCTCCTGGCTCGCCACTACCCGCTCAAGGGTCGCCACAAGGAATGGTTCCCTATCACGCGTACTCCCCTACCGCGGCACACTCACTGCCACCCGCTGGTGATGGCTCTCCAATGCAAGCGCAGGCTCAGCAGGCGTATTACCAGTTCTACCCACCTCCCCCACCGCCCGGTTATCCGTCGTATTGGTCGCCGTATCACCCGGGGACTACGACGACTACCAGCTATCCGCCCTCCACGCAGACCGGTTCTCCTACTTCTCCCGTCAGCGCTAGCACGGTTGCATCCGGCGTCGAGACGCAGATTAAGACGGGAGAAGAGAGCGAGGACGGTTTGGCGACATAGAGAAGAAAGAATTATTACTTACAGTCCGTCTGTGGTGCTGCTATCTTAGTTCGTTCGTGTGCATCTGTATACCGTGCGTATTGTACTTGTGTTTCTTTTTTTTTTCACCCTATGCTGTGTTTAGTGCTCGCTCTCCTTTTTTTTTCCCACTTTCCACTTTTGGATCTCTCTCAAGTATGCATCTGTCGTTGTCGTCATCGCTCCCCGTCTCTTGATTCTGAGCTCGCATGTACAGCTGCCGTCATAATTTCCATCGGTACTATAGAATTTAGTGCGTACTTATACTTTACCTCAAAGGGGCCCCTCTATACAGAAATGAATAACACGTATTTCATCGATTGAAGGCGGGCAATAAATATTCTGGCTTCTCCCCACCGTGATTCCATCAAGCGCAGGTGCAGTCGACATCAACAGCGATACAAGTACCAAAAACAATCATGAATAACACACACTCAGGCATGCTACTCTTTTTTTTTTTCTTTTACAGTACAGTGGGAAAAATACTACGAAGAGGGTTTTGCATTCGAGTCCGCAACTGGAGAGGCTACTAGTCCATGTCAACGCCATCATCGTACGATGATTTCTCTAGTTCCACGTTTCTGATCGTTTCTCTGATGAATACCAGTCGCATACAATTAACGCCTACTTACCCTCTCTTCGATCAATTCATCACACAAGCGCTCGCGAATTAGGCCCAACCAACGAGGGTCGAAAAGCGGCGGTGTAGATGGTAACGTCAAGACCCGCTGGAAGGTCCTCCCTCAAAGTTGGGTCGTATCGCAACGCTTCTGTGTCTCCCCCATCACTAGTGACGAAGACATAGCACCACCGGCGTGCTTCTCCAAATAGGACCGGAAGTTGTGCGCGGATCTGCTCGAAGCTGCTTGGTGTTGCGCCGTGCTTGCGAGAGACGGTCACCTTGACTGTGATGATGACTTTGTCACTGCAGACAATGGCATCAACGACACCACGTGTCTGTGACTCAGAAGTAAATAAAATGGGGTGGGCAGCGGTGTGTTCGTGTGCCGTATTGAGCCCAAGTCGATAGTGGGCGTCGAGAGTGGATGAGCGGACAACCACGGAAGAATAAAATTCTTCAGTATGTAGCCCGTGGATGATTCGAACGACCTGTCCAGCTTCAGTGATTTGTAAAATGAGATTCGCTCGGTGGCGTCAACCTCGATGGTAGCCCTCAGGATCAATTCGTCGATGTGCCTTGTGGCCACTTGGACAATTGGGACCGGCCTACCTGTGATACAGTTGTTCTTGGGTCAAATGGAAAAAAAAAAAAAAGTGGGTCAGAGAACTTTAACCCGTCTAATTCTCTTTGAGTAGCACGGAAGCCCCTGACAAATTCACGCGCAGCAGCGTTAACATGTGATCTGTGAATGCCCTCCAGAGAGTGCCGCTGTGAGAACCGAACGCAGTTGTGTGCAGAAGGACCCCACATATTGTAAAATGCGGAGGAATTCGCTGACATTGAGACCAAGTATATATCTGTTGGAAAAAGCTTAGCATGAAAGAAGTGTGTGTGTGCAAAAGTCAGGTCGGACTAACCCGAAAGCCTTTATCTCATCATAAAAAGTGGACCATCACATACTCACTCACTCGATGGTTCTCATGCCAGTCCTTCCAGCAGTCCAAGGACAGAGAGGTCGTCTGAATGATTCGGGCAATTCCGTCCTGCTCTGCAACTAGAAATGCGTTACGTGCAGTCCTGGATTTTTTGTTGGCACCAGTGAGAACCAGGGTCCCTTCAGGGATACTAGCTTCCTCATAATCCTTTCCAGAGTAAATCCGGACATTGTCTCGAAAGAGTACAAAGTGGTTTGATACTTGAAATGTAGTGGGCTTTTTGTCACTCGGCCGACGAAGCAGGAAATAACATAAAGCTAGATTTCCCTAGATTGGTGTTGAAGGGATGATTATTAGCAAAGTGGCCACTATTAGAACTTGAAAATAGCCCGCACAAATTCCTGGCTGTCCAATTACAATTACACTGGGCTCACCACTTGTCGGTGACCCCAACTCCAGTGACTCAGATACAGTAGTGTACTCTTGACGGAATAAAAGAACATCTTATTAATAATCAAGGCACCATAATCGCAGGCGTTTGACTTCCGCCGCGGGCAGATATCCCAACTTGCTTTCGTCACCCAAGGGAAACAACTTGAGTATTTCTACTTCTTGTTGGGAATTTCCCCATAAGATATGGCGCAGGTTCTGAATAGCAACTAGCAGCTACGGACTGGGTGGACTGGCTACTGGTGTGCACGAAAAGGTGTCAGAGACCACAGTTGTGCTAGCAAACCGGACTCACGCCTTGAGCTGAGGTCGCCTCACACATATGTGAAGGTGACGTGGGCAGTAAGGGTATCCCGAGCGTTAGACTCGAAACTGACCTATTTTCGCTCGTAGGTCAACTACTCCGAGTCCACGCGTTCCCGCACCTCGTGCATCCGAGTTCCCTTGTCCAACAGCACCCGACATCCGCTTCGCCATCCTCTGAAGCTGTCAAGACGCCTCACACCCTCGATCACCTCGGGCACGGGGATCTTTTGTATCTGTGCACGCGTCGTCCCTTATCTCGGCCTCGGTCTCTCAGCGTCAACATTCAGTCTCGTGTTTCGCTTTCACTCGTACCTTGCCCTTTTCGTTTAGCGTCTTGTTTTGGTTTCCGCCTATGCTACCTTTCTATCTCTTTCCTTTCCTTACTTCATCCCTCTCCCCTAATGGCTCGTTTAGATACAATCCTTTGTATTCAAACGGACTCATTTCGTGCTGAATGAAGAGCGCTAGTGTCGCCCCAAGATTTCCCCCTTTAACATCTTCGAAACCTTCGCGCGTGAATTCAACTAGAGTCAGGCCCAAACGAGGGCACCCGAAATCGAATCTACTCGTCGTCTTTCGCTCGCTCTCGCCGCCTCGGACGGCAATCGCTTCTCGTCTCGTCTCGTCTCTCGTCTCTCGTCTCTCCCCCTCCCCCTTCTCTCTTGGAGTGGAACTCCTCCGCCTTCAAACTCTAGGACCCCTCACCATCTTTACAACCTTGTGCGGGTCGATCACATATTTCATATATCTGCTTCACTGGACACAAATTTTCGGCATCATCTAGTGCCCGCAAATCACTCGTGGCGCCCTCATGGGATGAAGGGTCTATGCCAGCCTAGGAGACATCAGAAGAGTCAATCTGACTGCTGTTCGGAACACCAACTAAGACCCCTGGGGTAACAGACGGTTACGGACCTTCAGGAGAATCAATTGCCCAGGGAGGACATCCGAGTCCTTGCATAGGTCTTGTTTGCACTGACTTTGAATCTCTCTCTCCAAATCGGCAACGAACTTATACTTGGAAATAATAACACAGTATTAGGCATCTGTGCCTTCGAAAAAGTACCAGACTGAAACGGGCCATCAAAGTGTGATGCGGCAAAAGCAAACGAAAGGCTCGATCCCTATCCAAGGATCCTCTGCAACCGGGAGTCATCGGGCTGGGCTCCTTGGACCACGTCTTCGCCTATCATGTAAACCGGTGATCATCTGCCCCTCTGCTTGCTCTCCCTACCTTGCGGGCGTTTGCGTACCCCGCCTTGCCTGCCGATCCCACTGTTCTTGCCGACCGAATATCTGGGGCCCTCTTCTTCGACGTCCTGTTCCCAGTGGATCTCGACAAGGTCATCTTTATTGTTGACGCGGAGCGGATCACGCGCACAGACCTGTAGGAGCTCAACTTGCATGGCACACCTTATGGCTACGCCTCCCATGGGTGACGAGGAGGAGGAGATGATGTAGGACTTCCGGTATCGCAAAACGAGACACTGGAAACACTTCCTGCGCGGGTGTCTCTAGTATCACATCAGGTAGTACTCATTTCGAAGTGGGGAGTCGCAGCCCTGCCTAGTTGGGTACTGATTGGTCTACCTGCTGCGCATTGTACGTCGTGGACTTGGTTTGGTTCCGCCAGATGGCTGCCGGGGTAGTGGAGTACTTTCCCTTAATCTTCGCGTCATGGGCGCCACCTTTCGCTTTTCGCTATAGTGGATATCCTGCATAGTCATTATCAAAAGTTCTTGGTCGACCCGAATTCGCTTGCTAACCTCGACCAAGGTGCTGACTGTCTCACCCCTTGGAGAATGAAAACTCGCGATGACCTTGATGAACATGTGCAAGGTCACGTTCCTATAGTGTTTGTCTAAGAACCTTTAGTGCGACATGCGATGCGAGTCGTGAAGCTGGTTCGCTTCTAGTAGAGATCCTATGCGTTGCAAGTACAGGTGCCGTCGTGTGGAGACCATCGATCTCCGCCAAAACCCGCTGACGGTTCGTACCCCCTCAATCCGAGAGCCCACTCAGTTTTCAATCTTGCCGCTGCCAATGCCCACGCGCCCGTCCGATCCCGGATGGGATAGTACGACGCTGAAATCGCACACTTGACGTGGTGAACGAAGGTCGCACTCATCCCAGCGCCGCCGCGGTTGTGAATGAGCTAGCCAGGACTGGGTCCATCCTTGTCTCCGGCGGAGGAGACATCGCAGGACCACGTTGTGAGCGAGGACGAAGGCGAGGACAAGGGCAAAGCGTCCTTTGGCCCATCCGGGATGAGCTATAGTCGTGACAAGTGGTGGGTCGAATTAGCTATACGCACGCGCCAAATAGAGACAGTTTTATTGTAATGAAAAACAGGGTTGGGACTTTGTTGGAACACCAGTTGCCGATATTCTCTAGTTGCGCTTCCAAAATTGTAAAGACTCGGCGAAGTGCTAAAGAATACTACTCGAACTCAAATGATGTTTTGGGCTTGGTTTTGGGTAGTACGTGAATTTTTGGATCGTCGCAAGCTGTCTGGGTCACCCATACGTACTGAAGAAGCCCTATGAAAGCAGTTCACTCTCAACGGGAAGGAGACCCTGATCCGTATGCCCAAGCGTATGCCAGTATATGTACCGTATGCCACTGGTCACGGTCTTGTGTTTTTGCAGGATGTCGGAACGGACCGTGGTTCACTTCTTAGTCAGCGAACATACTATCTTTGGTGGACGCGCCTGGAGAGTACGGCCCGGGTAACTGAGGCGACTAACCTTTCTGACGCGAGGACCTCATGGATTTACAAGCAGTCTGGTATGTTTCAATATATCAATTCACTCCGGCGCCCCACACGAACTCCTGCATAGGACCTACCTCCAACCCCCAACCCCCCTTCCAAAAAAAAAAAGGGATGCCCCATGAGATTCACCACTATCAACACGCTCAACAATGAGATACTCTTCAGCTATTCAACGTTCAACTACTATCGAGTGGATGATGAGAACGCTTGGAATGTCCGACTAGGGTGGTGCAAGATTTCTCATGTTTGTCGAAGATGGCGCCACCTCGCAGACTCCTTGGCATTTCACCTGGGTATCCATATTCTATGCACTGGCACCAATGACACCCCTCGCTGGACACGTTAGACCATTTACTGTCCCTTCCGCTCTTCATCGATTATCAGGATACAACTGCGACCATACGTCGGCAAGATGAGTTGACAACGCAGTGTACACGCTCCTGCTGTGGGGTCCCATAAGCAATACAACTACAACCATAAGTCGGCAAGACGAGTTTTTTTTTTCTAGCAATACGCTACGCGCTCCTGTTGTGGGATCGCGTACGCTGCATGAACCTCTACCTCTCGCCCTCGATTTTGCATAAGTCTCTTATGCTCATGGACGAACCCTTCTCCATGCTGGAATACCTCTCTCTATCGTTTACGACTAAAGAGGACACAACCTTGCTGGTCCTTCCGAAGACATTTCTTGCCCCAAACCTACGCCACCTCACGCTGATCGGCATCCATCTCTCAAAAAGATTACGATTGCTCTCCTCCACTATCTCCCTCGTCACACTCGTGCTCACGAACATCCGAGCTTCTGGTCACTTTCCCCCGAGGCCATTAGTGGCACATCTTTGGTCCCTTCCCCAGCTCGAGAAATTGACCATCGGGTTTTCCATCCCCATACCCCGTTCCAGCACAGAAAAGGAGCTGTTAGGTAAACGGGGAATTCCTGTGACGCTTCCCAACCTGAAACACCTTTGGTTCCAAGGCGTTAGCGCATATTTGGAATGCCTTGTCGCTCAAATTTGGGCCCCTCTTCTGGAACGACTCGATGTCATGTTATTCAATCAAACTGCCTTTGTATTACCACACTTGTCCCACCTCGTCAACTCAACAGAAGCGTCCAAGCCCCCCACTGCGACGGTTTCCTTTGGCAATGAGGTCTCCATAATCATCACGGGCCACCAGTACGGGAGACGTTTCGCTCTTCGTGTGATATGCAAGGAGTTGGACTGGCAAATCGACTGCGCAGCGCAGATCTTCTGCGCGCTTATTACCCCACTATCCGGTGTACAGAAGCTCGGGCTTGACTTTGACAGGCCAATGATGCCGACTAAATGGGAGAACGGTGGGATCAACAGCACAACGTGGCATGAACGTCTGAGGTCGTTCATCGGGGGTGAACGAGCTTCGTATTTGCAGCGCACTCTCGCAGGAGCTTTCTCGTGCGCTGTAGGTGGGCGACGTAGGGTTAGACCCGGAATTGCTATCCGGCCTCCGGGAAATTGTGATCCAATTCGATGGGGGGAAGGCGGACAATCTGTTTTGCTCGTTCATCCACGTTCTCAATAAACTATAGTGTACATGGCTTGCCATTGAGAGTATTGATGTTTTCCAGAATTGGTAGGTGATGTAGATCATGATGTATCTGCGCTATTTGTTTTACAGTATTGACGCGATGCGTCTTTGCGACACTGGTCTGAGTCTCCTTCGTGTATACAGATATGGGTTATAATCTTCCTGGGCTCTCTGCACATCTTTGATGCCTACGTAGTCGCTCTGACGATGAACTGAGAGAATTGATGTCTACATTCAGTCTTGATGAACGATTGCCCTTTTTAAAAAATAAAATAAAAGACAATATTTATCCCTGGGTTGATCGCACTTTTTGGACTCGTTACAAGTTTGCTCTGGTCTCTGTTGGTACGGGAAGTGGAAAGATGCTACCGATTGCACGGAACGCTCTTGACGCCCCAGATAATAGACGTCTGACCTTGGTCCTGTCAACTCCCAAGTTGGGTAACGATGCAGCTTTGTCCGATCGGCAAACGAACCTTCCCCCATGGGGACTACTATAGTAGTAGTGAAGGGTGCAAGTCCGAGGGCGGCATCTTGTCCGTGGCCGGCACGCCCCGAGTCGTACCATCTTCAATGACCTCTTGTGCTCCTCGCGCTTCGCTCCGGGAGATTTTCGAAACATCGGCGCGTAAGGCGCAGCGGAGATGGGAGAACTGCACAAGCACAAGCACGCACGACTTTCTTACTCTTCCGAGTCTCTTTCCATCGGCTCACATGACGGCACCGAGCGAATCGCGGACTTGATGTCCACGCACGTACATACCTGCCTCTCCGCACCCCACAGGAGGGCAAAACCGCATTTCAACTTGATTCCAACATCGGCCCGTTGGCGGTATCGACGGCTGCCCCCGCACAGTTCGGAGGTGCCCTTGCCGCGCTGTTGTAATGTGGCTCGACGTCTGGTCGCGACAAATGCTCCTTCCGAGCCCTCTGCACCTTATTTTTACCGCACTGTAACCACGGTTTTGATACATATGAGTACACAGGGCCCCCATCCATTGCTCTCCCCTTGGCCCTGTTGATTACATCAAATCAGGGCTGGATGAGGCCGCGCGGGCGTGACCCTCATCAGACCGGACGAGGTGCTTGTGACGCCTCCGAGGAATGAAGGAGCAACACGTCCGAGCGAGAGGAGCCGCCGCACGAGTATCTTCGAGAAGAGTGGAATCACGGTGATCTCCTCGATGAGTTAAAGAAGGGAGACGAAAGGGAGGGCTGTATAGGCGCCGTCCTACTCCTTTGGTGTAAACGTGGCCTAGGCCTGCACTCTATTGTGGGTGCGCTTTCTCGCGACACACTTCACCAACTCTCCCGTGTGTCCAACTCTTCCAATCGATCATTTCGATATACTCACTGGCCCGGGTATACGGCACAATGACCGAATACACCACCCTTCCGCTGGAAGCACACAATAATAGATCAGTGTTTCTCGAGAATGCGTGGAACATTGGCAGAGCTTACCGAAATCAGGCCCTCGAACTGATTTCTATGTGTCAACTCTTCTCTCGAATCGCGCCACCAAAGCTCGCGCACGAAGATGCCCAGCTGAGAAGGTAACCAAACACCCCACGTCTCCTTCACGCATTGTCTTCCCGCGTCTGACATTTTCTTGTAGAATTCTCCGAGTGTGTGATCTTGCGTTGCGTTCTGCTGCCAATTCGGGCACGAAAGTGACCGATAGAGCAAACGCACACATTAAAGAAGCAACGCAGGAGTTGATCCGGAATAATCATCGCTTGTAAGCAACAATACCAATGGTGCTTAAGGCTTTCCACTGATTCCGGTTCTGGAAGAAACCTCCCGATCGCCGTCTATTCGAGAATGGAAATGGCAAAACGGAAAGATAGCGTAGAGTGTGAGTGGTCACATGTGGTGAGACTTGCATGCGCGTCCTTCCACACTTCCCACCCAACTCTACCTCCCAGAAACTTGAGGATCGGGGATCGACGATGACCATCAACTTCGTTGTTCTTCAGTCTCCGCTACTAGGTCCTTCCTCCCCGGGAACTGTTATCGTGAGCCGTGAGTACTAATTTATAAGAGGGTCGTCTTCGATTATAAACTTAATCATGCATCAGAGGAGCTTAGTACCAATCCGTCCCTTCCAGAGATACTTTGGAACTTTAGCCGTTATAACGACCCCGCGCGTATCACCCTCGAGAAAAATCCTCACTTTTATTTGCGTTGCCCAGCAGATGAGAGCGCATATAAGCCCACGTTTCAGCGCCACCCACTTCAAGACCCAAGCGGAGCACTTGAACACACTGACACTGTCTATGTTCTCTTCGATAGACCCGGTCGTGTATTTCTTGATACCGAGAACACACCCAGGATCTTTGGCAACGTCTGGTCGCTGAATGGCTTCCTGATCTTCAGAGGTTTGCGCCACATATCCCGATCTCGCCCCTTCCTCTCTGACGTATTTCCAGATCGTTCTGGAGTACTTGAGGGAGAGCAGCTGGTCAGAAGTTCTAGTACTATCTGGTACAATTTATGGTACCGTGAAGAGCCAGATGTGCGCCAAGACTCTGAGTCCCGTTCCCGATTGAATCATAGCTACTTGCGACCCATTGTAACAACACTGTCGTCCGACCGATCGGCGGAGGGGATACTCGAGGACTGGACAGTCCTCAGTCGCCCGGCATCACACTCTATTAACATAATCATTTACGGTTCAGGACGGTCTCCTGGATATACAAGAATTCCGGTATGTTTCCATTCGCCTAATCACTCCAAGACCCCACGCAAACTTCTGCATAGGACCTGGCTCCATCGCCTCCAACATCTGAGCGACCAGGATACGACGTACTATATACGATTGTCAATACACTTAACGACGATATGCTTCTTTGCATATTCAACTACTATCGACTGGATGACAATAATGCTTGGAATGTCCGACTTGGGTGGTGCAAGCTCTCTCAAGTTTGTCGAAGGTGGCGTCACCTCATATACTCCTCTGCATCCCACCTGGGTATGCATATTCGATGCACGAATAGCACCCCTATAGTGGGAATGCTAGACCATTTACCGCCCCTTCCGCTTTTCGTGGATTATCGGGTTACAACTGCGACCCTTAGTGCGAAAGACAAGCTTGGAATACACCACGCACTCCTGCTGTGTGACCGCGTACGCGGTATTGACCTCCACCTCCCGCCCTCGATTTTGCATAAGTTTCTTATGCTCATGGACAAACCTTTCTCAATGCTGGGACACCTCTCTCTATCGTCCATAACTAAAGAAGACACAAGCTTGGTCCTTCCGAGGACATTTCTTGCCCCAAATCTACGTCACCTCACACTTCTTGGCGTCGGTCTTCCAAACAGATTACGATTTCTCTCATCAGTTTCTCTTGTTACACTCGCCCTCACGAACATCCGAGCCTCTAGTTATATTCTCCCGAGACAATTGGTGACACGTCTTCGGTCCCTTCCCCAGCTCGAGGAATTGACCATCGGTTTTTCCATTCCCATACCCCGTCCCAGCACAGAGAGGGAACTATTAGGCAAACGGGGAACCCCCGTGACGCTTCCCAACCTAAAACTCTTCAGGTTCCGAGGTGTTAGCGCTTATCTAGAACGCCTTGTCGCTCAAATTAGGGCCCCTCTTCTGGAGCGACTCGACATCACTTTATTCAATCAGATCGCCTTTGTATTACCACACTTGTCCCACCTCGTCAATACAACGGAAGCATTCAAGCTACCCACTGCGACGGTTTCCTTTGGCAATGAGGTCTCCATAATCATCACGGGCCACCAGCACGGGGGACATTTCGCCCTTCGTGTGATATGCAAGGAGTTGGACTGGCAAATCGACTGCGCAGCGCAAATCTGCAGCGCGCTTTTACCCGCACTATCTGGTGTACAGGAGCTCGGGCTCAACTTTGACGGACCGATGACGCCAACCAAATGGGATAACGGTGAGATTGACGGGACAACGTGGCACGAACTCCTCAGGTCTTTCATCGGGGTGAATGAGCTTCGTGTTTGCGGCGCTCTCTCGCAGGAGCTTTCCCGGGCGCTGCAGGTGGATGAAGTCGGGTTAGACCCGGAGTTGCTACCCGGTCTGCAGGAAATACAGTTCTATGGGAAGAAGGCGGACAATCTATTTAGCTCGTTCATCCATGCTCGTCGAGTCGCAGGTCGCCCAGTGCGCTCAACGTTGAGGTAGGCCTGCTGCCTCGGCTGTCCCGTAAGGCACGACTAATCTGGGCGTTCACTTATGACTTGGTGCAATAGCTACACGATGGAAGGCGACGTGTGGTCGGACCGGGCTGAGGCACTTGACACGTCGAGTAAGGAGATTGGGAGGCGTCTCGCGGGCCACTACCTCAACAACCCTGATGTAGATGTGAGTATGATCTGCCTAGAGCTGGGTCGATCTGGTCAACATAAAGTCACCATCACGCTCGATATGACAACGACCAATGCCTCTGAGGCCACATCGAAATCTAAATAACTTAGGTGGGTAGCAACGACTCGGCTCCCGATCGGTGTACCGACTGCTCAATTGTCTTGATGATATTGTTGATAGTGGTTTCGTGTTCCGTGGTGATTGGGGTAGAGGGGGCTGACTGGTGCGCTGCAGTCACCACATTCCTTTCGACCGTCTTAATCACCTTTGTAGCTTTGTTAGACTCATCACCTAACCCGGTCTGAAAAATAACGCTAGTGTAGTTGTGGCTATCCCGGTACCTGATAGTTCTGCTTACCTCGAGAATTGAAGCGCCGTCAACATCTGACGACATGGGCCCTCGCGGGCCCTCAAGTGTTCAATACCAGCGTATTTATGTCGACGGGGAGCATGATAGTGACTCTTGCGGGAGTCGATAGTCTTCTCAGTTTTATACGAAGCGACACTAGTCTGACTTGACGCAAAACTCGAGTTGGGCATGAAAGAGTGGGTCTCAAAAAACTCATCCGTTGTGGAAGAAGTGATACTGATATCACCGAATGAAAATCTTGTATAATATACATGAGGGCTTGCCTGCGTGGTCGGCGTAGATGGGGAATCCATACGGCGGTGAGTGCCATTGCACTCCCCTTGCCCACGTACTTCAAGTCAGGGCCATGGGCGTAAATCCAACATATCACGGGGGTCGGGATCTATGCTCAAGTGCTCAAGCCCAAGCTCGAGTCTAAGTGTGGCATTGGCACACAGCCTTAGGCCGAAAGCCTTAAAAATGCTTGAAATTTTGAAACGTTGACGTTGAGCATACAGAAGCGGTAGACCCACCCCAAGAAGAAAAGAGCTGAGTATGTTGATCTTGCTTTGAGACTGTAGGACTATTTGGAATGGGTACCTGATACAGAAACGAAAAAGAAAAAAGTTCTCGATGTTGACTGGGTGTTCCTCCAATGCTACGGAGAACTCTGGATGAGCGTGTTCCCGATTGCAGAACGGGGACCACTGCTCGCGACAATCCACAGACAGCGGAGCGCTCCGGTCCCATCAGGGCTGCGAACGATCTGCGAACGAATGAATCTCCCTTGACTTGAGGACTAGTGACAGGCGCAAGCAAGTTCGACGGCAGCGACTACCAGTGGTCCCTGGCCGTCACGCCCCAAGTCGCTCCACCTTCACTGCCCGCTTGTGCTCCGCGCGCTTCGTTTCGGAGATTTTTCGACACATCAGCGCGGAGGAAAGAGCGCAGCACAGCGGAGATGGGAGAGGCGCAAGTAGTAGTATGCACGCACGGGTTGTTTCCGAGTCTCTTTCTCTCTCTCTTCATCAGCTCCGCCCAGGAAGGCAAAAACCGCATTCCGATGCCCAGCACGTTGGCGGTACTATCGACGGCCGCCGCCACTGCACAGTTGCGGAGGTTCCCCTCGCCGGGCTGCTGTGATGTGGTTCGACACCCGTGAGCGATGTTCCGGGCATCCGCACCTTCAAGTTGGTATCACCATTCTTCCACTTTGATGCTGGTGCACGTGATGTATACATAAGACCCCCCATTTGCTGTTCTGCCCTTGGCCCTAATTGATCACACTGTACTAGAGCAGGGCTGGATGGGGTCACACAGGGTCACCGTGATCTTCATCAGACGGCGTCCTCGGGTATCGCGATACACAGAGACGACCCTGGACCAAGCCCTGGGCACGCAGGGCTTCCTCCAAACCATGAAAGTTTGCATCGCCCAGCGAGTTGGTTACTTGTACTTGAGAACCAGGGAGCTTCTAGTTAGATGGCTGCTTTGATTTGTTGCTATAGTCGTACGTGTGCTATGCCAGCGCCGGGTTGTCGCCAAGCGGACTGTCCGTACTAGACCAACTCAGGATCGCCGTAATGACAGTGGCGTATCAGAATAAACATGCAGAACTTACGAGTCGTGACGACCCAAGAAAATAATCCATTAAACCCCAAGTAGAACAATGAATGACCGGAATACCAAGGTAACCAAAAAAAACCAATAGTGTCCTGTGCGAAGTCCTAACTCGGTGTGTACGGTCCATCAAATGAACGGCTCCAAGGTAAAGACTAGGTGAGTTCCTGAATGTAAATATTATGGCATGGTGAATGTACTTGTCGGGAAAGTAGGTCTATGCGAAGGTGAGGGGGAAGGGGGAAAGTGTCTAAAGTCCGTTTCAAGTACAGTCCGTGGTACACTGTAATGACAGATATAGCTGGGCATGAGCAAATATGGAGAAAGACAGAAGAGAATAAGATGTGTGACAACAAGAGAAAATGTTCGGTAGAAGATCAGTACGAGAAAATCATCAACCAGGGATTGAGCACGATGGGGAAGAGGATATGGCACCCGGCTACAAGTGCAAGCGGGAAGAGCACAGCCCAAGCGTTTCCGGGAATCCGATATGCCAGAGGCATAAGATTGCTCGAGAAGACGATCATCATCACAATGACGAGGAAACTGAGAACGAGTGACAGCCAGAACCGGCGCAGGATTCGCGGGACCTCGATGAAAAAGTTCGACTTTTCGACTTCCTTCTTCGTCGCACCCCACGTGATATTATACGAGAAGAGATGCGCGAGCAAGGCCTGTGACAGATGGATTGACAGGCCACCAAAGAAGAAGAAGCTGTGGGTCTTCATGAGAAACGCGAACCTCCTCCTAGAATAAAAATGAGGACACTCACAAGAACGGAATCCAGGTCAGGTTCTCGCCCAATGCTGATATGATGCTTCGAAGTCCGAGGCGATACTCAAGGAGGGTAAAGCCGACATTTCCAAGGCCGGGAAAGACGAAGGTGCACGCCAACCACACCTCGAACGAGTGTAGGTAGTAGTTGTCCACGCCCAATGCCAGACCAAGGATAAAGTAGTTGACGACCGAAAGGATGAAACCGCCGGCGATACCATAATAAGAGAACATGTCTGCATTTCTGTCAGTGTCAATCTCTAATCGATGGGCAGATGGCACTCACAAGACATCATGCCGACTTTGTAGTGAACAGGAGCGGCTGACCAAACGAAGACTCGCAATTGCTTGTTGATCGGACCCACACGCCACCAATCGATAAGGGGATTGAAGATAAGCTCGTTGCACCCTAATTAATAGTAAATGTCAGCCAACAACGAATGCACGCGAACCTTGATCTGGGAATTCACCATAAGCGTACTTCTGCCACCGGTTCAGCTCGTCGTCAATCGTCAACGAGACACCTTCCTTGAATCCACCCTCCGAGTATGTCGCCCATCGAATGGTGTATCCCCTAAGCTATACGTAGCCATCAGAATCCGGAGCTACACTCATTAGAAACACACAAACCATAAGACGCAGGGCCATATCGAAGTCCTCCGACACGTTCGCCTCAGACCAGATCTTCTTCTTGTTATTGTCTCCGGGGTCCTCAAATGCGGCGTCCTGGAGTGCAGACCAGCGAAGGAATGCGTTGTGTCCCACAAAAGGCGCGATTTCCCCATTTGCGCATGCCATCGAAATACACTTGTTGATACGCCGGGTAAAGTGCGCGATCCCATTCTCGAAGTAATGGTTGGCGACCTGCATAACATCTACAGCCGGTGTGAGTACGTCTGAGGCCTGGGGAAAAACAGTGAGGGTCTCACCTGACTCGTGTTGGATGATTGCAACCTCAGGACACTCGGTAAGCTCGCGTGCAGGCATCACGGAAACAGTCCTGTAGCAGAACATCAACACCGAAACGACGGTTCAGGGAGAACTCAGGACAGCCCTACCTCAGGTACGATGGTATCGGAGTCAACAATGAGAATGATCTCGCCCATACGAATCGCTCTCGCATTATTCGCCCAAGGCTTGAAGCGACGGCCACTTTCCTCGTAAATTTCCTCGATTGCCAAGCGAAGCGCCTGTTCCTCAAGATCCTCACTACCATCATCGGATATCGTGGAATCCGTAACCGAAGCCTTCTCCCCGCGCTCTAGTTCTAGCTTGCGTATGTGTTCTTCCATCTTCAAACTCAGAGCCAGGCCATAGTTCATGTTGCTCGCCTTCTTGAATCGTCCGCGGCGTTTGAACCCACCCTCGGCGTCGTCATGCTTCGGACGTGCCACCCAGCCGATGCCGTTATCTGCATAGAACCTGATGCGCTCCTTGACGATCAGCCTCAGAAAGGGTCTGCAAGCCATCATCGTGGACGAAAATGGACGAGGTGCCGCCTTGACGAGCATAAGTTTGCATAGCCTTCTTGAGAGACATCACGGACGGGGATCTGTGTTATGGACATGGTCAACCATCGATGGACAAGAGACCATAGATAACTAAAGTGAAACTTACATTGTCTGTGAAAGACTCTCCTTGTATACAGGAAGCTCGACGGTGATGTGGGGCAAGTGAGCATCAACTTCCTTGTTCGCCGCGGGCTTTATTGCCGAATAGTATTTCGAGTTCTCGTGATACTGGGCGACGGGACCGACGCTGTTGTACACTGTAAGCCGTCTGCCAGATGTCCGCAAACATTGTGAACGTACACATAAGTGATGTTCCCAATGAGCTGAAGTGAAAAAAACTATCACGTGCGCTCAGGTCATGCACTAAAACGAGGTAGAATATGGGCTCACGAGCGAGACGCAAAAAAGGAACGGGGAAGTGGCTAAGAGCGAGAATCGAATAAAGGTGCCGGTCAAACGATATTCTTGGAGCAAGGTGCTGACACCGCTGGCCATGAAGACTTGAGGTCATCAGTCAGCATTGAAAAATTATTGCGTAGATGAAAAGACCGCACAAGTTGACAGCGCCAAAGCGAGGCCACTATAAACTGGGGCAAAGTACTTGGCTGGCCGGGCACTGGCTCCACCCTTTTCAAGGTCTTGCGGTGCAGGAGCCCGTTTCGCTCTGGAACCAATCCGCCATCCCCAGAGGGTACCACCCGAGACAGCTTTGGCATTCGGCTCCGGTGCAGCCTCCTGTTCCTGGGCCTTCTCGTTGATCTGGACATCTGACGCCAAGTCGGCAGCAGATGTGACTGCAGATGTGACCGCGGGAGTTGCCGGAATGCTTGGGCCTGGGGAGATGCCCGTGACCGTGTGACGATTCCAAACCAACTTGATGAGGCTGTCCTCAAAGTCGCGGCATAGTGGGATGATGGTATCCAAGTTCTCTGACCAAACGACCAATACCCGCTCGTCACGCTGCATTGTGGGGAATGCTCATGAGTGAACGAACAGAGGCTGAGAATAGACAAGAAAATCAACTTACGATAAAGGCACCGCATTGTTCCTTATCAGCACGTGGTAGGTCAGCCATGGTGTCGAGGATTTGTATCCGGGTATCATCATCGACGTAAATGGCATCCGTTTCGTCGTTCCTGTAAAGGCAATGTCGGTACCATTGTGGCACATGCGATGAATATAGTCCTACACATTACTGAGAGCGACGTGAACCGCTGCGCTGCGCAATTTGACGGCGACAACAGGGTTCAGAAGACGGACAGCAGTCTCGAATGGCTCTAAAAACCGGTTCTCATATGGGAACACGCGATATTGCCCCGCGTGGATACGGAGGCAAACGCCAACATGGATGTTCTCCGCAGACGGCTTAAACCAAGCGTCACCTTGCGTCTACAAAAGGCATCAGAGAGGGACGACGATAGTCGAAGGATAGTGGTAGTGACCTGTCTGAAAATGTGGTGGAGCAATGCATCATGTGCGTCGTAGTCCATGGCTTAGTCCCGTAGAGAATGAGCGAGGGAGTGGAGTGCGCGCCGTAAGGTCAACGGGGGCAAGCTGCGAAGGGAAGACAAAAAAAAAGGAGGGCATTATAAGGGCAGCCATGTCAGGGAATTTCCCAGACTGGGTACCTTACTTCCTTCCAGAGCTAGAGCATTTCCCGAAACCGGCGGCGGATCATTAGCCAAAAGTACCTGGCATAAGGCATGCATTGCCGGACCAGTCTCGAACAAGAACATGATTTGCGGCTGCAGCACGGCGACGTGCAGCGCAGGGAATGCGGACCAAAGTATAACAGGACTGTATCGGGGAACAATCTCCCGGGGGTACATGGCCGGCGAAGGGGAACGTTTCTCTCAAGCGCAGACACCGTCATCGCGGAGAATGATCAGGGCAGAAACGTCAGACCTCAAAATGCGATAAGGCGGCACGATTATCGAATTGAGTACATCGTGTACGAAGAGTGAATGAATTGCATCTTACCCTTTTCTTCTTTTTTTTTTAAATCGGCACCCCCTGCTGTATTGCCCCCTTGGCGCCCGTCAGCAAGTTTGTCAGTCCTCTGGACGGGAAACCAATTAGAAGCACAAGCACGAGCCATAGATTTGATATCTAACCTTGGCACGTCCAATTTGTCAACTACCTGGCGGCCGCGGCCCTAGTTCGATTCCTCGTGGGTCGTAGGAAACACGAGTTCCTCGTGTCATACAAGAACAAGTGATGTCGTGACGCGAAGACTCATGCAGGGGGTGCGCACACGACACAGAGCGCCCAGTAGCCTTCCAATTCACAGGGGAAGACCTGCTCAGGGCACAAAGGCGACATCCTACCACAAGCCTGCTCTCTCTCCCCAGGAACATTCAAGTCAGACCCGAAGGCGTTTGGAACAAGGATCGACAGATGGGATCGCTTGATTAAACTGTACGACGTCCTGGGACTGGACGGAGGAAAGGCGCTTCCGAAGAAATTGTAATTCTCGCAGGGTTGTCGGCGTGGACACAACGTGTGCATTTGAATCGAAGCAGGGATATGATTGAATTTGTGCTTTACGACAAGGGCGGCGGAAGAGCGTAGTTACCATAAGGCACTCCAGCCAAGCGCGTGATAGTGTGTGAGTTCTTGTAAGTAATAAATGATGCGACCTGACCTTGCCTTGAATGAGGGGTCGGTTAAAACTCATCACAAGCGTCACCGCAAAGCCCGCCGCCTTGAACGCGATGAGTCGGTGGCGTGGCCAGCAATGTTGGCAGTGGCTCTCACCTTCCGACCATTCAGGCACAGCGAACAGTATTTTGGCTCCGGTCCAGAGGACATAAGGTTCGCACGCTTAAAGGTGGAAGGCTTAGTAATGTCTTGGCACTTGGGCCTAGCCTCGCGTGTAATGCCACTTTGGGTTATCAGAATCAGAAAAAAAAAAACTCAAGGAATAACAGTGCTCCCACTCTACCTACAATAATCACAAGTTCACAGACGAAAGTCGTTTTCTGATTGATGTCGAAATTGAAGGAGTCTTCTTCTGATTGGTTCGGTGGTAGACACACACCTTGAGATAAACCCGAACCGGCGACTTCCCACTTGAGGAGTTTGACTTTCCGTATCAGTCAGACTTACCTTCCCGTGCACCATCACCCCGATCTCTACATCCCCCCCTTTCCTCGATCGACCCCTTTGAAGAATGTGTGACGTGTATCCTGCCAGGAGAAATGACTTTTTTTAAATATATATTCCAGGGTTCAGAGAGGCATGCGCACGTTGAGTACTGTGAATAGCCGACGCACGGGCCCTAACATGAGCCCACGGTTTGAATGTGACCGACAAAGAAGACAGACATGAGACCGATGACGTCTTCCGGAATCAATTTCGGAATCAAATTGCATCGCGCTCATGGTTTGCGGCTTCCATGTACTATCGTGCATGGCCTATTGCAAAAAAACACTAAATGACTTCTGTAGCTTCAACAACACATCATAGCTACTCAAAATTGTACATAACTATAGCCAATTGTATTTCCTATCCTCTGAAGATTTTTTTGTATTTGTTTCTATTTTATTTGGTGGTGCAAAAGACATCCGAGTTTGCATGTACATCTGCAAATATTTGTCACGAATTGTCACACCATCCGGAGCATTCCGCAAGTCGGGGAAGTGGTCGGCATTTTGGCATTTGTAGCAACACGTCCCGAGAATGCCGACACGTCTTCAGAAGGAGTTTGAATCCTGGCACTTCCCTGTCACCCTCTGTTGCGTTTTTTGTGTCTTTCCCTTCCACAAGTCAATCGCATGGGTGCGGTGAGTCCAAAATTGTCATAAGAAGTCACGTTTATGTGCCCTAACACCCTAGCTTAGCAGATTTTAGTTTCGTCAAGAAGATCGCCGGGATCTGTGTGTGTGGCAACCTCTCATAAACCACCCCCACTTTTTTTTTTTTACTTTCCCCTCGCAGACCCCAACTGATCCCCCCCTTTTTTTATGATCCCACATCTACATAACCTACTGTATATAGGGTAATTTTTTTGAGCACAAAGGATGTTGGGAAAGTAGCGATCTGACCCGATCTTTGAGATTTGCACAAGGTTGTGCATTTGCAATAGGCCGTGCACGATAGTATGCGTAATGGCTGCGCGTTCGCGTTGGCACATTGATGACGCATATACGTCGTCCTCGACTTGCGTTTGTACTAACCATTGGTCATGTCGAGATGTCTACCTGCATGTTCCGACTTAGGACTGTCAATCGACTGGAATGCCCCTGCTCACGATCAAAAGTAGGGGCCCGTTTGTGCTCGCAGACACCGCGGCTGTAAGTCTGCGCTCGACTCGAGAGAAGCCTCGGGGACTCGGGGGGTTGTGCCTGTGCGCGCTGTGGGCTCATCCTGGTTGACAGTCGCGGATCCGAGCCAGGGTCGGGTGTGATAAAAAGATGTAGAGAACATTCATTTTACCAGCCGCTTTACTGTGATAAGATACAGCCCTTCACGAAAAAAAAAGACTTTGAGTGGCCGGAGTGAGCGGAGATTGAAGATAACCGGTTATCTGAGATCCAGTCACACTAAATAAGCCTAATTGTTTGGGCCTTTTTGATTTTAATTTACATAAAAGGGATATGCTAAGTCTAAGCATTTCTCCTGATGGGTGTTCCCGGAACCTCGGGCCCGCTTGGCTTGCCAAAAAAAGTTTCGTTGAGGTGTCCATCGCTTTGAAGACGGCTATAAAATTTTGATGTCCACTGGCAGTCCGATATATTCACACAACATAGTTTCACATGCCAGTGCTGTGCTATATATTTGATTCGGAGTAAATGACCCCCGAGTCTAGCGAGAACTTTGAGATGGGCACGCGATCTAATAATTACCCGTCGATTTTTTCTCAAGCCCACTAAGTGACTGTAGGTGGTGACAAGTTCTTGGACCTGTTCAGTTTCCGAGCCTCGAATATGACGGTTGTGGAGTTGGTCGTGTGTTTTTGCAGTAATTTCATCCTTTTCTCTCCCAAACAACTTGCTCGGTATTATATATAGATTTACAAAAGAACCAAAAAAGATCTCGCATCATCCCATCTCATCGCCTTCACGCTCCAGGCCGGTTTTTGAGTACGCTTTGTGACAAAGCGCGGAGCATCGCAACGGTGATGACCTTTTGCGGCTTGTCCTCGTTCACGATCGTCGTCATTGACGTGGATGGTGAGACGGCGGCAGAGGGAGGTGGGAATGGCTCGTTGCTGCCTGGATGAGCGAGGTCTTCCATGGTGGAGAAACTCCCAAACGTCGACTTCAGTCGCTTGGAGGACGGTGACATGCTGTTGTGGGACCAGAGTTAGAACGTTTAAAGTCCGAAGGTTAGATAGGTTTTTTATTTTTTATTTACCTCAGGACGCTTGCTTCGTCGTCGTCGTCGTCGTCAGGTGGTGGCCGTTTAGGTCGGGAGTGGAATAGGAACACCGAGCGCAGCTGTGTTGCCGCATCGCTAAGGTCAGATTCCACTTCCCTCTTCGTTTCCTCGATGTCGCGCTTCGGCACCGGGTACCGTACCCCTCTGTCTATCTTTACGCTGCCCTCGATGCACCCCACGGACATCTCATAGAGTGCATCGACAAAGGCGTGGACCGGAAAGTCTGGAAGGGCAAGCAATCGGTCACTCATCGAAAGGCAACTTAAGAACGAGGAGCATACCGGCATCCGACGTGCGATAGGATTGTAGCAACTTACGAAACTCTCTCGAGGGCGTGCGTAGGTCTCTACGTTCTAACCACACAAATGCGGCATCATACAGCTCGCTAAGAAAAAACCCCCTTCGCTCAGTAAAAAGTTTACTCCAACTCTCGTTACGGCTTGCTTACCTTGAAGATTTGGCCCCATCCAAGCGTATTTCCGGGAGCGGGTTCGAAACTGCCGACTGGTCTAGACGAGTCGTGAAATGCAGCGATAGCGCATTCATGAGTCTCACGAGTGTCTCGAACACTCTACTAAAGAGAACCCAGTCCACTGCAAACAAAGCACGCAAGTTCAGAACGACTGGTAGACTTTTTGGCGGCATTAAGTAGGCACTCGCCTTCGCTATCAGTGTAACACCTCGCCACCCAGTCCAGGGCAAAATCCTTCCAAGGGGCGATAACCACCTGCAGGAACTCTAACAAAAAGCTATGAGCACACAGATTCGCTGCCAAAGCCGTTGAGGTATTTTTTTTTTTACCTTGCCGGGACAAGACTTCCACGAGCCCGCCAGCTGTATCCAGGTCCAACGAGCCCAAAATTTCCGTAAACTTCTCGTCCAAATCCTTTGCTTTCGAGGACAGTGAGAACGCCGCGTGGGACCCTATGACACCCTTCGTTGCGTAATCGCCCACCTGTTTCGCGTGAGTGTGTGATCGAAGAAAT
The DNA here is from genome assembly GCA_025769895.1 of Lactarius psammicola. Classification (NCBI taxonomy): domain Eukaryota; kingdom Fungi; phylum Basidiomycota; class Agaricomycetes; order Russulales; family Russulaceae; genus Lactarius; species Lactarius psammicola. The sequence goes on along the minus strand of WTXK01000032.1, from coordinate 75,180 downwards.
TTGGGGTGTGTGTGAAGCGTACCATGCGATGCAAATCGCCCGGCAGTGCTTCGGCTTCGTCTTCACCCCAGAGTATGAACAACACAGACGGGATGAAATGCCGGTCCTCGGGGAACTTCTCCACCACTTCACGTAAGCGTGCACAGTCGTCAAGTATCCGGTATTTTCTGCTCGAATGAAGATAGTGTGGGTGAGCGGGCAAGGCACACGTCGTTCGATTAGACCCACTTCTCAATCTCGTCTTCCAGGCCGTGCAGCGGTGAGCATTCGAATATGACCAACCCAGGCGAGCGCGAATCGGCACCAGGCGCTAGCGGGATGGAGAATACGTTCTCGGACGCCCAGGTGCCGCTATCGGGCATGTCGAATTTTCGCTCGACCCAAATGGCCGTACCGTCGTTCTCGGGGTTTAACGAGAGCCACAAACAGTAGTCGAACGGCGCCGGGATTGCCGATATGCGCGCGGAGAGCAGCGAGGAAGGTGCCAGGTGTCCATCGACGTTCGTGCTGCTCGCGATTCTAAAAAATAAAAATAAAATTCATAAAATGTTAGCAGCGCAGAAATGAAAACCAGTTCCAAGGCAGACAGACACGTACCTCCTTCAAGCGACGCGCGAGTTCGGCGTCCGTCTGCGGTTGTGTGTATTTTGCAGAGACGCGACGACGCGTCCTTCTTGCCGCCTGCTTGGCTTCGGGCGGCTCGATATTCGTTCCGTTCCGTGGGTCTGGCCGTTTCTTCTTTGTCGTCTTGTGCCCCATGTAGGCGTCGCTCCGACGCACGGCCTCATTGTACATCGCGCGCTCTGACGCCTTGGCAGCCCACCGCTTCAGCACGCCGCGCACGAGAGCACTAGTCCTCACAAACGTGGACGCGCGTGCCTCGAGGTCTTCGACGGGTGCCTTGCTCTTGCTCTTGCTCTTGCCCTTCCCGTTCCGCAGCGGCACCGCCGCGGTTGGCGACGCCATCTCGACATCTTGCGGAGAGGTGGGAGACTTTTCTAGTTTTAGTCGGTAATGCCCTCGAAGACGATGGTTCTGCCGCTGTATCTCGAGAAACCCTAGATAGGCTAGCAGGTACTGGCAACTCGCTCGCAGTGGAGCGCCTAGAAATGGAAGGGGAGGGGAGGGATGCCAAGGAGTTTTTAGCGGATATCACCAATGGGCTCAAGATCTCGGACTCGGAGGCTGATGGTAAGAAAAAGAGGTTGTTGCCAGATTTCTGTTTTGTAGGGAAGCTGAACGAAGTGGCCGTGGGTGTCCCAGGGAGAGAAATGGGTTGTAGCTTGGGAGGTGGTGGTTGTTGCGGGGCTTCTAGGCTCTCTGAGGTAGGAGGGCGATCCGTTGGTTGTGCTGATCTGAATCCATCGACGACGGTCGGCTGGCGTCCCAGTCGACCTTGCAGAGATGGCTGCTTCGCGAAGCCATTGAAGGGTGGAGCAGATTGGCTCGCAGTCACACTGGCAGGTGGTGGAGCAGAAGGACGAATGGAGGAAAGCGGGGATGTGTCGATAGGTGTAAGGATTGGCCGTGTCGGCGTTGACGACGTCGAGACTGCAGGTAGCGAGGACGATGGGATAAAGAGCTTCGCCGTGGACTTCTCATCGAACGCAGGTGGTTTAGGTTGTGGTGCGCCAAACGAGTATCCAGAGGAGAAAGCCTGCACATTAGGGTTGAGTGTGCTAGTAGGAGGCTGATCATGCTTCTCCGCGGAGGCCGAAGCAGTGGCAGTTGGAGGTGTCGCACCAGCTCCGAAGCTGGACGGTGACCGATCGGTGGGAAATCCTGAAGGGGCACTTTGGGAAGATGAAAAGGCAGGGGGTGTTGATGCCATGACAGCTGTCATAGGGTCATTTGATGTCGCCGCAGTGGGCCTGGCAAATGGTGAGCTAAAGATTGACGTGGCTGCGCCCTGACCCTCGGCATTCAATAAAGCTGGGGTGGAAGCCGACATGCCAAACGGCGAAAAGGAGGAATTCGGGTTCGTGGGGTCACCTGCCACATTCGAGGGGAGAGCACTTCCAAAAGCCGAGGATGAGGCCCCAAAGGCTGAGGAAGAAGAGCCCCCAAATGCGGAACTTGACCCAAAGTTTCGACTTCCACCGAAGACATTTGCGGTAGTCTTGAGATTTGCAAACGCGCTTGCTGTCGAAGGTGCTGTTGGCGCGGGTGCGGGGATAGAAGAACCAAGCGATGAGCCAAACGCCGGAGCTGGTGACGTGCCAAAGACCGAAGTCGAGGAACTCGCTCCCGAGGTGTCAAACATGGCAGAAGGTGAAGGCCGAACGCCAAAGTTGTTGGTGAGCCATTCAGTCGCACTCGGCTTGAGCGTTTTAGACTGGTGCTGTTCCTCGGGCTCTTCCACTACTGCGCCGTCTTCGCGCAGGAAAGCCTCTTCCTCGTCGTAATCATCCAATGCGACATCAGCAGAGGCTACAGTCTCGTCTGAGAGTACCCCATCAATGATATCAGGAATGGCAATGCCGGCGCGAATGGACTCTATGTCCTCGATGGTGTCTTTACCAAAGAGGCGCTCAAGGATGCAAGCAACAAGGTAAACCATCACCCTGTTTCCCTGCTCTCGTAAGAGCGCCGCGAGCTCAGCAAATTGGAGCATCCCCTCCTCGCGGACAACTAGCGGTGATACTTTTGTTATTGGTGAAGACTGGGCTTGAACATGCTGGCGGAACTTGGTAGTCAAGAGGAAAACTGGGTGATTGAGAATAGCGGGCGGGATGTCGTCGTGACGTTCGCGTTGGTCGCGGATATGAATGAGACGATGATAAATGCGCATCTCGAGCTCATTCGGTGATTCGTAGTGGTCACGCTGATCCTCGTAAAACTCTTTGAGACTTTGTAGGGCTAATCTTGGAGTTAGAACCTGACTCAGAAAAAAAAAAACTTTCTCACTGTTCATCAACTGTTGTTCTTCCATGGCGATGGAGAACCCTGTACGATCGCGTTCCAAATGCAATGCAAGAATGTGAAAGCGAGCACAACGCTCGTGGCATTCCATGGCAAGCGATCCGGTTTCATGTTGCATCGTAAAGTCATTTCTCACGGACCGAGATCGATCGCGAATGAAGTCGAACGTGGGAGAGAACCCTTCTGTAGGAAGGAGTTCGCGGAAGAGATAGTCGAGGGTACGCTATTCCAAGCAGATTCATCAGGGTTGCCGTCGCCTTTTTGCGTCAGATCAGCGAACGGACCTTGAGAACGGGAGGCGGGCGCAGGTCCGAGGGCAGCGTCTTGTCGCCGGCGGCACGCTCGTACATTTTCACTGCTCGTTTATGATCGACACGCTTCGTTCCGGGGATCTTCGAGACATCAGCGTAGATATCGGAGAAGCGCGGTGGTGTGAGGGAGAGGGGCACGTACGACTTCCCAATTGAACAGGTTGTTCTCTCGTTCGCGGCGGTACCGCTCGAAGCGCGGACACATGTCCGTGCACGTACCCACCATGGTGATGGCTTCGTCAAGGCGCTTCGGGACGAGCGGATCATCCATCTTCCCCTCCGCGATCTCCCTCTTTCTCTCCACCTCGCGGGCTTTCACAAGCTATAGAGCGAAAAAAGATGCGCGCGTGCGCGCGGACGAACGGCACGCAAAAAAAAAAAAAGAAACAGTGTTGCTTTCCAGAGACTGCGCATGTGATGTGATGTATGCGAAAGGGACCCACCTCTTGATAAAACCGCTCGCGCTCCTCCAACGTCTCCAGCACTGGTTCGTCGGCGATGTCAGAAGCTGCTACCGCCGCCTCGGCGCCGTTTGCCGCGCCTGCGCCTGTGTCCGCGTTGTCCTCCTGTTCGGAAGAGGCGTCCTCGGCGGGATGCTGTGAATGCTCGGCGTCCGGGCGCGGCGAACGCCCCTTCCCTCGCCCGCGACCACGCCCGAACCCTCGCGTCCCACCGCGCTCCCACCTCGGCCCATCCACACCCAGGTGTCCCGCTGGGAAAGGTGTGCTCGATCCACTCCTATCTCCTGCGATCCATGTCTTGTTTCTGAAAGTCCCACGTCGCCCCGCCGATGTATTTCCATCGTGTCCGCGGTGTTGGCGCGGGTAAGTGGAAAATGACTCCATTAGCCGCTCCCCCTGGCCTATTGCTTGTAGTTATTCCAAAGAAAGGGACAATGAGGGTGCAACACATACGTGGTATTGGACGTTGTGGAACCGGGGGGGTATGATGCGCCGTTTGAAAGGCTGTGGTTGTGTACTAAACTCGAAACGCCAACAAAAGAAAGACAAGACCCAAGCGGCTTCCTCCGGGCCGGTAGCCCGCTTCATTCGCGTGAGCGAAAAAACCTGTCTCTCACCATTTTCGGCGTTTTGCCACAGTTATTAAACGTTAATCTATTAAACCGCGTGTTCCGTTCACCGATACCCTTATTGAAAAGTACACGGAGCCTCACGCGCGCTGTATCACACTCTTCATCTACACGTGTTGATTCGAGATCGCATGAGTTGAACGAATTATTTTGTAAACCCAAAGAGGAAACGACGAGACGACCAAAGGAACGAAGACCAATGCTTTCCCTTGTGCAGCGTCATAATTCGGCGTGAACATCCATCAAGTAAAAATTGCACGAGTACTACTGTACTGTAATCTGAGAAAGGCTAAACTAAGTGTTAACTGTGATAAAATAGCAAATCCCTTATCAAAAGGCAAAGTCTATGTGAGGGTTGGGGTATGGAAAATGTCTAGAGTCCGTTTAGGGTATAGTCCGCGGAATGTACGCCGTGATGATAGACATATCTGAGCGTATGAAAAAAGAAAAAAAGGAGTGTGTGTGAAAGAGAAAGTAGGGAATAACAGTGTACAGTGTGGATCGCAACGTGAGAATGATGAAGTAAAATCAGTATGAGAAAATCATCAACCAGGGATTGAGCACGATGGGGAAGAGGATGTGGCTCCCTGCTACAACAGCAAGCGGGAAGATGACGGCCCAGGAGACTCCAGGAATCTGCCACCCCGGAGGAAGAAGATTGCTCGCGAAGACAGCTATCATCCCAAACATGAGGAAACCGACGACGAACGCCAGCCAGAACCGACGCAGGATTCGCGGGACCTCGATGAAGAAGTTTGAACGCTCGACTTCCTTTTTCGTCGCACCCCACTGGATATTATACGAGAAGAGATGTGCGAGCAGGGCCTGGGACAGATGGATTGACAGGCCACCAAAGAAGAAGAAGCTGTGGGGTTTTTATGAGAAACGCGATTCAACCTAGAGTAAAATCAATGACACTCACAAGAACGGAATCCAGGTAATATTCTCGAAAAATGAGGACGCGAGGCTTCGCTGTCCGAGGCGGTACTCGAGGAGGGTATATCCGATGTTTCCAGCGCCGGGAAAGACGATGGTACATGCCAACCAGATCTCGAACGAGTGCTCGTAGAAGCCATCCACGTCGATAGACAGGCCAAGGATGATGTAGTTGAGGAGCGAGAGGAGGGCAGACGCAGCGAGACCGTAGTAAGAGAACATATCTGCGTTCCCTATCAGTGTCGATCCCTGATTGACGAGCAGAGGCTACTCACACGACATCATGCTAACTTTGTAGTGAACGGGCGCGTCTGACCATAAGAAGATGCGCAACTGCTTATTGATCGGACCGACACGCCACCAGCGGATAAGGGGATTAAAGATAAGCTCGTTGCACCCTGATAGCAAATGTCAGCCAACAATGAAGGCAATCGAGCCTTGATCCTGGAATTCACCATAAGAGTACTTCTGCCACCGGTTCAGCTCGTCGTCACATGTCAACGAGACACCCTCCTTGAAGCCACCCTCCGAGTAGGTCGCCCATCGGATGGTGAATCCCTTAAGCTGCACACAACCATCAGAATCCAGCACCATACTCGTTCGGAAAATACGGACCTGAAGACGCAGCGCCATATCGAAGTCCTCCGACACGTTCGTCTCGGACCAGATCTTTTTCTTGTTATTGTCCCCGCGGTCCTCAAATGCGGCATCCTGGAGTGCAGACCAGCGAAGGAACGCATTGTGTCCCACAAAAGGCGCGACTTCTCCATTTGCACATGCCATTGAAATACACTTGTTGATACGCCGGGTAAAATGCGCGATACCATTCTCGAAGTAGTGATGGGCGACCTGCATAACATCTTCGGCGGATGAGTCCGTCTGGGGCCAGGGGGGGGGAAAGAGGATAAGGGGCTCACCTGACTCATGTTGAATGATTGCAGCCTCAGGACACTCGGCAAGCTCACGTGCGGCATCACGGAAACAATCCTGTGGCAAAACGTCAACACCGAAACTACGGGTCAGGGAGAAGTCACACGGCCTTACCTCAGGTACGATGGTATCGGAGTCGACGATGAGAATGATCTCCCCCATACGAATAGCTTTGGCATTGTGGGCCCAAGGCCTGAAGCGCTGGCCGCTTTCTTCGAAGATTTCCTCAACTGCAATACGAAGCGCCTGTTCCTCGATTTCTTCGCCACCGTCGTCAGATGCCGTAGAATCCGCGAGCGAGGCCTTCTCCGCACGCTCTAGTTCCAGCTTGCGTATGTGTTCTTCCATCTTCAGACTCAGGGCAAGACCGTAATTCATGTTGCTCGCCTTCTTGAATCGCCCGCGGCGTTTGAACCCACCCTCGGCGTCGTCGTGCTTCGGGCGTGCCACCCAGCCGATGCCGTTATCTGCATAGAACCTGATGCGCTCCTGACGGTCAGCTTCAGAGATGAGCTGCAAGCCATCGTCGTGGACGAAAATGGACGAGGTGCCTCCTTGACGAGCATAAGTTTGCATGGCCTTCTTGATAGACACCACGGATGGGGTACTATGTTACGGGCATGGTCAACCATACAGGGACACGAGACCGTAATCACTAAATTGAGACTTACATTGTCTTTGAAAGACTTTCCTTGTATACAGGAAGCTCGATAGTAATGTGAGGCAGGTGAGCATCAACTTCCTTGTTCGCCGCCGGCTTAACTGCCGAGTAGTACTTCGAATTTTCGTGATACTGGGCGACGGGACCGAAGCTATCGTGCAACGTGAGCGATCTGCCAGATGTCCGCAATTATTGTGAACGTACACATAAGAAATGTTCGTGATCACTTGAAGCGAGAAAAACTATCACAGGCACTCAGACCGTGCACGGAAACGAGGTAGGACATAAGCTCACGAGCGAAACGCAAAAAAGGAATGGGGCAGTGGCCATGAGTGCAAATTGGGTAAAGGTACCAGTCAAACGATATTCTTGGAGCAGGATGTTGGCGCCACTGCCAATGAAGACTGAAGGTCATTGGTCAGCATCGTGAAACGTTCCGTCTACAAATGAAGAAACCGCACAAGTGGACAGCGCTAAGCCGAGGCCACCATACACCGGGGCGAAGTACCGAGTTGGCCGGGCGCTCGCGCCACCCTGTTCGAGGTCACGTGGTGCAGGGGCCTGTTTTGCTTTGGAACCGATTCGCCATCCCCACAGCGAGCCACCCGAGACGGGTTTTGCGTTCGGCTCAGGTGCAGATGCTGGCGCCTGTGCAGTCTCCTGCTCCTGAGCCTTCTCGTTGAGTTGAACATCCGACGCTGAGTTGGCTACAGAGTTGTTTGCAGATGTGGCCGCGGGGGTTCCCGGGATGCTTGGGCCTGGAGCGATGCTCATTAGCGAGTGACGCTGGGCCCAAACAAGCTTGATGAGGTGGTCCTCAAAGTCGCGGCACAGTGGGATGATGTTATCCAAGTTGTCTGACCAAACGACCAATACCCGCTCGTCGCGCTGTGTTGTGGGAAGATACATGATCAGACGATGAGAGCGGCATAGAAACCAACGCACGATGAAGGCACCGCATTGTTCTTTGTCGGCACGCGGTAGGTCGTGCATGGTGTCAAGGATTTGTATGCGTGTATCATCATCGACGTAAATGGCATCCGCATTTTCGTCACTGAGGTGGCGTCGGGATAAGTTTTGTGGAGAGAAAGGAACGACATCTGTGGACCTACACTGTGCTGAGGGCAACATGGACCGCTGCGCTGCGTACTTTGACGGCGACCGAGGGGTTCAGGACACGGACGGCCGCCTCGAATGGCCCAAGGAAGTGGTTTTCATAAGGGAAAACACGATATTGCCCCGCCTGAATACGAAGGCAGACGCCGGCATGGACGTTCTCCGCGGATGGCTTGAACCATGCGTCACCTTGCGTCTGCAAAAGGGGTCAGACCAGGATAGCAGCCATAGGGTAGTCATAGTGACCTGTCTGAAGATATGGTGCAGCAAAGCATCGTACGCGTCGTAATCCATGACTCTGTCCTCGAGATAACGAACGAGGGCAAGGAAATAGGGGAAATGGGACCTTGGGCCGACGGGGGACGAGTTGCCAGGGGAAAGAACAAAGAGAGCATCTTAAAAGCTGCCGCGGTTTGGCCACTTCCCAGAGTGAATGACTTCCTTGCAACGGGCGAGCGTCACCTCGCGGATCACTTAGCAAAAAGAATTCATGCACGGTGCTGGACCAGTCCCGAATGAGGATACGAATTGCCGGATGCAGCATGGCGCGATGCAGCGGAGGAAACGCGGACGTACGCGTAAATTATCGGCTATGAATCCCCCCGGAAGCATAGGGCCGGCGAGACACGTCCTAATCTAACGCAGAGACCGTCATCGATTCGTCACGAAAGAAGCGAGGCAAGAGCACCACTCCCCAAATACGTTTGTGACATTCATCAATATGACCCTTGTGCAATGCATCTGACCTTTTTCTTATCTTTTCGTCGCGTATCCTCCCACCCTCCACTGCTTTCGAGGCGCCTGCCAGCGAGTTCGATGCTATTTTTGGTGACAAGTTGATCAGAAGCAGGTCGAACATTTTAATATTAAATCTGGTACCGAGCGATACCTGGTAATATTTCAAGCAACCGGCAGGCCGCCGCATCATAACCCGGGTTCTGATTCCTCATGGCGCTGAGAAGACAAAGTCTTCGCGCCAGACTAGAGCAGGTGATGCCGTGAAGCTAAGGCGCATCCAAGTAGCCAACATGACAATAGAGGCCTCAGCACCCTTCCACTTGCAGGGAAAATCCGCTCAATGCGCAACGGCGAAACGAAAGCCGAACCCGATACTGGGTGGCTCTTTCTCCCCAGATAGGGTCAGACTCGAAGACGTTTGTCAGGAAAACTTGCTGAAGGACAAGAACTGAGGCATGGGATTGCTTGATTAGGCAGTGGGACAACCCTGGGAGCAGCTTATCTCTGGGTGGAGAAAAGGCGCGTCCGAAGGCACTGTAATTCTCACCAGTCCGACACGGCGTGGAAGGTTTGATTGAGGACAAGACGTAGATTCAATTGGTTTTCTGACGTCTGCGGCAGAAGAGTGTCACTAACATAAGGCACTCGTGCCAGTGGCCTACCAACAGGTGTGCAAGTGGTGACGCGGTGACGCGGCTAAGACATTCCGACCGACCCGCTTGAGAAACGAGTCAACAGTTGTGGCAAGTGCCACCGGAAACGCCACTACGTTTCGTTGAAGTGGTGCTACAATGACTCTTGGTGGAAACTTGGTGGCTGCCAGTGACAAGGATCAGACAGAATATTCAGGTCCAAAAGAAATCTCAGATTTACATTCCAGTTCTCGCGGCCACTGTCCACCCCGTGAGAGAATGTTTAACTTGTTATGATGATATGATGACAAGCTAACTGTCATCCCACTCCACACCATCGAAACACGTTTCACAAAACAAATCTACCTGACTTACAATCGTAGTGCGAGTAAAATCGTTATCACTTTTGACATTCGTCCAGTCTGATCATTCACCATGCGTTTTCTTGTACGGCAAATAAATTGCCGATCAACCGAGTCTTCAGATCGCGTCAGAATTCACGAAGGCGTCGGAATACTGTAACGATGTTCGTTACATTGCCCCCGGGCCCGGATACACCCTAGTTTGGGCGATTCATTTACAGCAGCACCCACGCGGTACCAACATTGAATCGAATATCTTATCACCCGATGAACACGTTGAGTATAGAACGTATATTGAACACTCGTACAGTCATTTCTGTAATCATCTAGAGGTACTGAACCCACGAAGGCGTCGGAATAACGATGTTTATTGCTTTGCCCCCGAGGCCAAATACAGCCTAGTTTGGGTGATCCATTTACAGTAGCACGTACGCGATACCAACATTGAACCGAATATCTTATCTCCCAATGAGCACATTGACGTATGTTGAACTCTCGTACAGTCATTTCTGTAATCGTTCAGCGGTTCTGAACCCACGAAGACGTCGAAAAGACGATGTTTGATCCATTGCCCCCGGGGCCAAATACAGCCTAATCTAGGCGATTCATTTAGCACATACGCGATAAGTACCAACATTGAACCAAATACCTGATGTATACGTTGAGTAAAGCACATTGGACTCTCGCACAGTCCTTTCTGTAATCATCCAGAAAAATTGGTCTGTCTCGGCAAGAGCATTGCGCCAAGCGAGGTGTCAAGGTCAGGGATGACATCAGGCCCATCAGGTTTGAGGCCTTTGAAGTCCCGAGTTGAGTTTTTGACTTATTGCACACCGGCTAGTGAGCGGGCGCGGGCCAAGCCCCTTGATAATGATGTTAGCATCTGAGTCGTGAAGTCCCTCACTTTCAAAGCGCACCCTGAGTCAGGCCCAGAATAGTAATGAGGGTTCGTATCTTTTTTCATGGGAAAAAAACGAATGTCCAGGCTGCGATCGGAATTGCCCTCGGAGCTGAGGCGGAAGGCGCTCAGACATTCCCTTGTAGCTCGTAGCCGCCTAGCCCGGGATTATTGAGGTTCAGCAGCGGTTTCGCACAATGCCCTCCCTTCCCATCCTTCACATGCATCACCTCTCGGAAATATCAGAAAAGGTCGTCCGAGGGCGAGGCTCGTCGGTCTTCGAACACCAGCTGAGCAGTGTGCCATTGCGAACATCGGGAGATAACACATTCAGTTGATGATGGATTCCTGAGTCTGGCGGACAAACTGCGGGGGCGGGACTTGCTTTCCCCGAAAGTGATAAAAGTGCCGTGTCTATATGTCCAAAGATGGCATGATTGGCGATAGGGTGGGCAGGAAGAACCTACTGTACGGGTCACGAGCCAGGCTACATCCCACCATTGTACATAACTTTTGCGAAGGAAGGGGGGGATACGTATGGACGTCGAACATCGAACGTTGAACAGTTGCTCCAAAGCTGAAAGGGCGCAACACTATGGAGCCAAACAACGGCACCGGAGCCCATCTTCAACGTTCAACTTTATGGGGAGACTTTGTTGGGCCAAGTCACAGCCTCACAGGTACATACACCCGGTTTCGGTAACAAAGAGCCTTTTGTTTGCACTATACGTTTTTCTCGACACAATGGGAGGGCTATCGGGGTGCACGTCCGTCTGGCCATCGATTCGGTGCGCGAGATTGGGGTGTCAGACATGACATGACGTGCATGACAGTCCTTGTAAGCAACAAAGTGTGTTAGACCATGTTTGTTTGTGCAAAGGGCAAAATTTTCGCATGTCCGCGTCCGCGCATCCGCGCATCATCGCCCCCCATTCGTTCACACACGCTGCCACTTGATGTTGTCTGACAAGCCGCGACATGAAGGCGAGGCGTTCAATCTCCCAACCTGTATTTGTTATTCATAAATTGCTGTCAATTCGTTCACGAAGATGATATCTCTCGTGGCGGACTCAGAGGGAGGTGCCAGTGCGCTCCAGGGCGACCTTTATGCCATGATCGCCCAGAAGGACGGCAGTCGTTAGTAGTACCAGTAGTGTGAGCAATATCATTCAATAGGGATCTGAGAGATGTGTCACTCCTGCGAAAAGGAAGCAGCAGGGTGACACGATGCGCCTCGCCCCATCCTCGCGAATGCTGTTCCGGCGCATGCGTCCATCCCTGGGTGTAATTCGGCAAATTACACCGGGCGCTGACCTGTTCCCAAAACGTTGGCGGCTTCGAACTTCCATGTTGACCAGGATTGCATGGGTCACCCCCTGACTGGTCCAGACACCCATCTCCATGGACGTCGGAAGGTTATGCATTTGCGGCGATTGAGGTTCCTTGATTGTACATCGTGCCTCATTTCGCCGTGCCCAGGAACATAGCATATTTGGTGGCCGTAATAGTTCAATGTGATTCATCGGGCTGTTCTAGGGATCCGCATTTCTCAGACCCTTGGCCATCAACCCGGTGGGAATATCTAGATTTTTGGGCCCTGTCACTAACTTTGACGCAAGTCATCGCAACGCCCTTAAAGACCCGCCGTCCCCATTGTCATCCAATTCTAGGACGGCCCCTCCCTCTCACTGGTCACTCGCGTCTGTTGGATATGTCTTCCTCATCATCCTACCCCCGCCCGTCGTCTCCCACTCCCAAACAAGAGGGGAACTTGGCTCCTCCCCGTCCCTCCTTCATGGAATACACAGGTGAAAATGAAGGGACGCCAATGCGCCAGCGCCAGTCCCGCGGATCAGTTTCTGGTCACCTCCGCGCTCAGGACCGCCAAGGAAGCTCTGCCAGCATCCCCGCCAGCGGCGCGAGCACCCCAAACCCGTTCTCCACCCCCACCATGGGGGCTACGGACCCGTTATCGGCACCAGCGAGCGTGATCAGCTTCAGCCTTGGGGACGCAGCTGCTACCGGCTTCGGCGACGCGCATCACCGTATTAGCGCCCACAGCTCTGTGGTCAACAGCGCCGTGGATCTTCAGAATCGCCAGTCGGTTGTACGGGAGCCCTTCTCCTCGCCCCGTCCTCTGACGGCCGTGTATCCTGCTGGACACCTGGCCGCGCGCTCACGTCCCAACAAGCGCAAGGCCCGTCCGGTCTCCACGATGCTGTCAGGCGAGATCACCAAGCCTTGGCTCGGCAAGAAGGACAAGTCTGCGCGCATTTCATATATCCTCACCTATAGCATGTTCTTCATAGGCGTGATCGGGTCTGCCGTGCGCTGCTACTTTGGCTGGAAGGATGTCGACCTGATTGGGCGGACCTGTCTTGTCTTGGAGGACCACTTTGACGGCAATGAGCTCGACAGTAGCGTGTGGGTGCACGAGGTCGATATGGGTGGCTTCGGGTGGGTGATTTTTACTGCTCTTCTGCGCTGCGGCATCCTAACGAGGGTTTGTCTACAGTAATGGTGAATTCGAGATGACCACAACGTCGTCGAACAATTCGTTTATCCGAGATGGCGAATTGTATATCCTTCCCACGCTCACATCAGATGTTATTGGAAAAGACGCCATCCATAACGGTTACACGTTCAACTTGACGGGCTGCACGAACTCGAACTTGACGGCATGCGGCGCAGTCAGCAACATCACGACTGGGGCCGTCATCAATCCTGTCATGAGTGCGCGTATTACCACAAAAGGCAAGCGTAGTATCCGCTATGGTCGAGTCGAGGTTCGAGCCAAATTACCACGAGGGTGCGTCATCGATCGAGGGCAATGCCCTTCCTTACCTGGTAATAAACATTGCACCTGACACTTTGCTGTCTTATTTTTAGGGACTGGGTTCGTCCCTTATTTTCTGTGTTTCAGCCTAACGTCTTAACCCCGTGACTCATATTTCCAGTTATGGCCCGCCATTTGGATGCTCCCGGAGAACAACACCTATGGTCCGTGGCCGCTTAGTGGTAAGTACGAATCATTTTTCCTTCTACAAGTGCCTTATCTCCTTTTTCATCTCAGGCGAGATCGATCTCATGGAATCCCGTGGAAATGGTCCCGACTATCCCGCACAGTACGTTGAACGTCTCTCGTCCATCCGTTCCGCTAAAGACGCTCCACAGGGGAGTCAACTACGTTCGAGGATCGCTCAACTGGGGTCCCTTGTCATGGTTGAATGCCGTCTACAAGACCTATGGCTGGTGGACGATGCGACGATCAACTTATGCAGACGGCTTCCACACCTACGCCCTCGAATGGAGCGAGAAATTCCTGTGAGATACCCACATTATTTGTTTTCTCGTTTGCCCTGAATTAACCCGCGTCATCCCGAAAAGGCGCATTTACGTCGACAGTCGCCTTACGTACATGCTTGCCTTGCGATTCGACATTCCTTTCTTCCAGCGTGGCAAGTTCCCAACATCGGTGGCAAACGCCTCGCAAGAGATCATCCTCCCCAACCCTTGGGCAGGCCGTGGAAACTCGGCTCCTTTCGATCAACGTACGCTACAGCCACTATAGTACCCGATCCCGTAGCTGACGGTGCCCCTTCTCAATAGCGTTTTACCTCATCCTCGACGTCGCTGTCGGCGGCACGAACGGCTGGTTCCCAGACGGCGCAGGCAACAAGCCATGGCTTAACGGAGCGATCAGTGCGGATTTCTCTCTGTTTGACCGCGCGTGTCAGCGACTGACTCTGAAAAAAATGTTCTAGACGCTATGCAGCTTTTCGCTCAATCCCAAGACAAATGGTCTCAGACCTGGCCTCAGAGCGAAGATGACCGCGCAATGAGGGTGTAAGCACTTTTTCTGCTTTTAAGCCTTCACGCGCATCGCTCTGACACTCTCGAACTTGAACAGTGACTACGTGAAGATGTGGGAGCAGTGCTGAGAGAGCTCTTCTTCATAGTTTCTGCTTTCTCTTTCACGGGACCATTCATTCTCTAAAATACACACGGACTGGCATACGCTCTTTTAGAACTGGTAGACGATTATTATTTTTTCTCATTCTGTCCTTTCCTTGGTGGTTTTTTCTGGGTTCATTGGTACACCTTTCTGACGTCATCCCCTTACCCCGTTGCGTCGTATATCCCACTCTATGTTATATTACGGCTATTGTAACCCGAGCAATTCAATCGGTTAGATGTTAGCTTTATTGTCAGTGCGTACCCTTCGCGATGCGACGTTCGTCGGCAATCGAGAGGCCCCGGTACAGGGACTCTTATCGCTCCTATCTGGACTCTAATCTGTGCTATGGCTGCAGACGCGTGCTTTTTTTGTGCTTTTTAATTACTTTACGCTTCCATTCATCTATAAATCCAGAGTGTTTTAATAAATGGTTGGGACCATTAAAATGCTTCTAAACACCTCTTTTTTATATATATATTTTTTTACTGATGTCCGACGAAGCATCCTGGGTCGGGGTGGCGTAGTGCCGCGCAACCCTGCGCAATTTCGCGCGTCTCGGGAGCTTCGAGGCGGGATGCGTCTTTTCATTTGTGGGATTCATTCTGGGATCAAGTCTCGGGGGAAAGGGGGCTATGCATTACCGTGTCAGGCTGCCCCGAGGACAACGGGTGTCATCGACGAGCCCGTGCCCGCGACGCCGTATCACAATCGCTACTGTACGAGTTCGTCCTCCACCTTCGCGTGCAGCTCCGTAGTGATTTACCCTTTTTCGTGTCTTTCATTTCATCAATCCCAAGTCAACAACAACAAAAAAAAAAAAAACTTTATTCCGACGCTTTCCGCCTCCCAACAGCGTTTAGTTCTCATCTTGCGCGCCGCGTGTTCTGTTCGCATGTCTTGCACACGAGTGTGAACTTTTTTCTTTTTTTCGTTTTCGTTTTGTTTTTTTTTGTTTTTCCGCCCTGGCCCACCCTACACGCGGTTCTCACACTCACACCTCCTGGACACCCGTGGGAGTAGCGCACTACTTGCGCGTCCTCGGAGTTCGGCATTGACACCTACCTATCTATCCGGTCGCCGCGGTTCCGATAATAAGCAGCGAGAGAGAAGCGACACCACAAGGGAGCTTCAATGATGGACCCATGCTGTCCGAAGTGATCCCCATGCATGGTGGCCCCGCCGCCT
This sequence comes from Lactarius psammicola, assembly GCA_025769895.1. Classification (NCBI taxonomy): domain Eukaryota; kingdom Fungi; phylum Basidiomycota; class Agaricomycetes; order Russulales; family Russulaceae; genus Lactarius; species Lactarius psammicola. The sequence goes on along the minus strand of WTXK01000032.1, from coordinate 59,441 downwards.
CCACGCGCATTTCCCCACACGGCATGCCCCTTCCATTACCGGAGGGATACCGTACAGCGGCGTTAGTGGAATCTGACCTTTTACGGCGCCGCTTCTATTGTCCTCGATGAAGAAGAAGGGCCTTTGACTTGGGGAAGAAATTCTTGTAGAGAACGTGTGGGGGGGGGGGGGAAGGAAAGGAAAGGAAGGTGACGCCGGCAGACGTGGAGCAGCCACAGTCAGCAACGTAGTCCATAAGTGAGGAAGTGCGAGTGCCCACCTGTCGAGGGCCAATCGGGCAGAGGCGTTCTGCCGTTATCTCTTAAATTAAATGCTACTTGATGCTCTCCCTATCGCATATCGAAGCACACGCGAGGGTATCGGTCGAGGAAGCAGCACTGCATAGATTCGTCCGCGAGTAAGTAACCCTCGGGACAGCGTGTGGATCAAGTCTTGAAAGGAAGCCGCACGTACTGAATGAAGCGCCTCAAAGTCTGAAGCGCCTGTCGCTGTCGCGACAGCATCAATGGCACGTGACCGTGACCGTGACCGCCACCGGAGGGATCGGTTCTCCGATTCCGAGATTACACGTCCGCTATCTCTCTGTTTCTGTTTCCACTCGTTCATCACGAAGCGAAGCGTGCAGAGTCGAGAGAGGAAACCCCCGCGAGAGATAGACAGGCAAAATTTTACCTGCATCGTCCGCACTCACCGGCTTCGGTTCTGTACAACCCGGAGAGCAGCTCGATGCGCGCCTGCTCACTAATCGTGTTGGCCACATCATAGATAGGTAGGTAGCTCACGCACTCATGGCCCGTTTTATCCACGCGACTTCTTCAACAGGCATCGCCCCACGGCGCGATTTCCAGCCTATAGGGCACCTGAAATTTGTCTATAAAGTTTTCAGATCGTGCAAGTGCCCAAATCTACAAGCTCCCTGCGGCTGTAACTGGCGCGGCGACCTGCCTGTTAGTGATCGATAGAAGCCGACTCTGGTATCTCCCTTTCCCAGTCAAGTCGAGCCCCTTGACGTCTTGAAGCTTGAACCCCTGTATCGCTAAGCCATGACGCATCGGATTCGTGTCATCGCGGGCATCTCTTGCAGAGTCCTGATCGGAATGGAAGCGACCGCACCTTACTTGCAGTTTAATGACGTTCCTCAACAATTTGTCTATCTTAGGGCGAAGGGGACACGCCCGAGTGTTATGACACGCAGGTCCTGTTTGCACGTTTTTCGCATGCGACGAGCCCAAGCGATGCACCCGTCAGCTAAGATAGAATGGCCCGGTGACAGGTGCGTGTTCCGCGCTTCTCCCGAACATCTAACAAGGGGCATCATGTCCCATTGGCTAACGTCTTGAGTTGGCCGCCATCAGATTCATTTGGCGAGGAGATCCATTTCGTGGGCACGACTGATAATGCAAACGAAGCATGGTGACGCATGCGAGCCTGCCTCGTCTCAACAACGTGCGAGCCGGATTACGTCCACAATGTCGGTGCATCGCTGGCAGTACCCTCGATGAGGACCCCCGATGGTGGTGTTCATCAAGTTCATCAACAGCCGGCCACGAGTATTTACGACGTCGGGCGCCTCCATCCAGTCGCCCCTGGCCTCAAGGCCGGTAGGTCCGCACAACGAGCGGCATTGAGACGCTCGTTTGCGGCGTGGGTGAGGTAACCAGGCACCGTCACATTTGCTCGTTTCCCCGTCCCAATCCATTTGTCTGATAGTGAACAAGATAGACTAGACCAGAACACCATGATCCCAGGAGCGGGAAAGAAGGGTTATCCACTGCGCGCGCCGCGCTTAGTGTGAAATGGGCATAATAGACACGACGTATCTGCTAGAACCAACAGACTCGGACCATTGAATCCCTTTCGTCACAATGACCTTCTTGTTCTCCCAAGTGCCCAATTCCCCCGATCCCGATTCTTTGTTTTTCAGCGATAACGCATCGCTTTATCATATGTGACGAGAAGGAAGCAGATACGTTCATAGATATGAAATGGATCCATGATAGAATCGCAATGAATGACTGTATGCACAGCTTGTCGCCTTAGCCGAATGTAACAGGCATGCTAGGGGCAATGATGCCAGATGATTGTTATCGTAGCGCGAAGTAATAAGTGGGAAATGAATGGCTACAGAGCTGCTTCGAACTGAGATAGGGTGGCAAACCCATTTAGTATGGCACGAAAGAAATGAATGTCTCTGCGCCCGTCCAGGGTGCCGGTCCCGTGGTCCGTCCTGGGATTTCGAAATCAAGGAACACGCGTTGATAAACGGGCGCTTGAAGGTGACATTCTAACGGGGTGCCGTGAGTGTCTGTGCTTCGTCAAAATGTGGGTGGAAGAGGCAATGTGGTGGAAGAACACAACCCACCAGAGGGTACCATCGTTTTTGAAGAGGCGACCTAAATTTGAACTACAGATTCATCACATGTCTTTTACAAGCGAGACTAGTGTATATCCGTTATGGTGCAACGGCTAGCATACCTCGCTTTCACCGAGGAGGCCGGGGTTCGACTCCCCGTAACGGAAATGTTTTTTGTATCCCCTTTTTTTCGTCGGCACTTCCTGTCTCTCTCTCCATGCAGACATCACAATTCATGGAAGAAAGCAGATGGTATTCTTTGTTGACTTTGCAAATATGGGTCGCTGAAAGAACGGCCTTTGACAGCAGAAACCTGCCTTCCATGTCACGGTAGCCTCGAGGCTTCGTTGGAGTCATTCGGTCGAATAGAAGGGATGTTACCATGACGAGGCAACTTGAATAGCGCTAGGGTAGATAAGTAAAGGACTAAAACAGAAAGATATTATGTCTAATGGGTACTAAAAAACAGTCGACTGTACGACATGACGAGATAATATCCAAGTCCGATTTTGACAATGCTTCTGGCCTACTACCCAGCACTCAAGCTCCTCAAGATTACTCTTCGCGACATTACTGTAGTGAGTCGTCTATGACCGAGTGTACAAAGACTGCTTCCATTTATGTCTTCGCAAGTAGGTTCTACGTTATCTTGACGACGCAAGGCAATTAAAGATGTCTTTCGAGTTGTCGTGTTGTTGCAAAGTTCTTGGCAAAGTTAGTCTAACTTCTTCCATTCCACTACGTGACCCTGTCCTTCGCGTGCTAGCCTCTTTATCTTCGTCACGCCTCGCTATTCTCGCGTTTGTGATACGGTATCCTCGAATGGTTCAGGCGTCTTGTCTATGGCACTGATATGGACCAGGCGCAATTTTACAGAATGCCGATGCTTGGCATAACAAGGGTCCGATTTCCTCCGGTCCACTATCGTCGCTTCGATTCGCAGTCGCCGTGCCGTCATATCTGTACTCGGTGCGTCGTGACGCGCGCTGGCATCGCCACCGTATCAATGACGTCTGTCCCTGCTCTAACGAAACTTGGTATCACCCCAATTTTCACTATCAACGGTCTTGGCACCTTTGTCTTGTCTTGTCCTCGTTGCTTGTTCCCGCCTTGCCTTGCTGCTAGTTGTCATTGTCATTTGCTATCAATTTACGGGAAGTCTCCGAACCGAGCCCAAGTGGCTGGGACAGCGTGCCCGCCACCCGACCACGTTTTGGGGTGTAGTACTGTTGGATATTCCGCCAATGCCGGCGAATTAATATCGAGCAGATGCCGAGTCGCGATTGGTTCACCCACTGGGGGATCACACACAACGGAGCTGCCCACCCCCCCCCCCCCCCAAGGGGGCTTCCTTCGCTGTGTGACCAGGTATAGTCGACCTCTGTGCGGGTTCAAGTGGCAGGGTGATCCTCTCGTCGTCATATGAAAATTCCTTCTAATTTCCAACTCTTGTTCTCGTCGTCGATTGATGCTGTGGTAGTAGGCGTGCGCACACTGTGGTCGTTCTACCCTAGTGGATCCAGGCCGCGATCAGGTCACGCGGAATGAAAACAGGGGGAGAGGAGCCTACTTTCAGTTATTATGGAGAGGCCATTGAGAACCTCTCGTGCTCATTCCCGACTAATGCAGGCCTCGAACGGCAGAGCCACGCACGCAAGAACGGTCGGCCCTTTATCTTTCTACTTCCAGATACTCGACATCATGCTCGTAGACCTGAAGCGCAGAAAAATGGTGAATTACATCCAAGCAACAGGAAGGTCCCGAATACAATGTCGGCCAGGTGAAGCGCAAGCGCGGGACGATCAACCGGGAGCCAACAAAATGCAACACGACACACAACACACCGCAGTGCCCTAGCAAATACACACGCCGCAAACACCAACATCTTCTCGACTCACTTAGAAATTGGTCATTACAGGGCAGCTCATAACACTTCTCTAGCATCGTCCTATATAAGCCCTTGAGAAGGTTCTCAAGGCAAAGGGGGTAAAACGTCGTGAATAACCCCCGCATAAAGTAACCCCCGCCTATAACGTTTCCCCGGATCGGGGGTGTGATGATAATAAGGTCGGATAAACTAAAACGACCCCCTCCCCTTTATCACCTCAGATACACCGAGCACCGCACTGTATTCGAAACAGAACTAATAAGCATACTCCGGGTTTACGACTCATAAAGGCTAAAACTCGGGCAGGACAGGCTTTTCCACAAGTCAGGCGGGCGATCAGGTAGCTCAGATCACCGTTAATTCGGGCTACTATATCGCTGGCGTCCTCCTAAGCACGGCTGCTAGCATAGAGAACGCCAGAAGTGCACCGAAGAACACGACATCATGGACCGCGTGCCATGTGCGCATCCAGGGTATCGAAGTGGTAGATGACGAAGCCAAAAGAACCGCGGAGAGGCACACTTCCGTCGGACGTCTTTCCTGCTTCTCCAAGAGAGCCGAAGCAGCTAGATAGCACCAACACAAGAAGAAATGTAAAGAGGAGTGGGCAGCGTCCCCGCATTCAATAAAGACTAACACCTTTGGCTTGTCCTTGCCCTCACACAGCTTGGTAAAGCTAATAGGCGATCCCAGGCTCTTGAGACTCGACGCTAGCAAAACCTTTCCCCCAGCTTTGTACATGGCACATGCCGCTCAGGGCTTACCTGTCCCGACTCAAAAGAGTAGATAATGGACGCCGTCATCTTGGGGCACCCCCTCGAAGGTCGCTCGACATTTCTTAATAGATTTCCCGGGGTCCGGACATGGAAGATGGGCTCATATGTCGCACTGCTTTAAAACAGGGACATGATAACACCGCTCGCAAATTATCGGGTTTACTTGTCGAGGTCATTCCCCAGGTGAGAATCACTTAAGCATTCTGCAGTTGACGACCGTCCATTTCGTTCTTTCGTTCTCGTTCTCGTTCTCGTTCTCGTTCTCGTTCCACGGCATTCGGTGATTTTCATCCGCTGTTACTGTTGCGAGCCACTCCATCACAGCTTACGATCTTGGAAAGTGTGAGCTGCTTGCTACAGTAAGTTACTTGAATAGCATGTAGTTGTGGTGTGATTAAAATGCGAACAGCCTATAGTTATATTACTGAAACACGAATACACGCGCGAGCTATGAACGGAGCTCTAGGTGCACGAGAGCCCCCCAATAGTGTCATTCACGTCCTGGACCTCAACAAATTTATTACCTGCGTAGACAAGAAGCGGAAGTGCGCGGAATTCACATTCGATGTCATCGAGGTCGGCGCGCAGGTCCGACGATAGCGGCCGGTTCTCTGTTTCGTCGTTGACCCCTTTCTTCAGTTTCGTCTTATGCACGACGTCATGTAGAGGTTTGCCAACGGGTAGCCACGGAGAACTCGAGGATCACGCGATCACGCATCGCTCGCACTGGTATCTCAACAAGTCACAGCAGTCAAAAAGTACCACGACAGACTGACCTCCCATACAGGGCTTCTCCACATCTTCCAGGTAAATGGCCGATGGACGTTGGATATTGCACGCCCAAAAAGCAGGGTCACTACCTGACATAAAATGCGACTAAGAATTCACACACACACCACCATCCTCTCCTCAAATATAAAACCCACTCGACTCGTCGAAGCTGCTCAATAAGCCTCTCTCGATATGAAGAAATCATTGGACAACAAATGTAAAGGAGCCACGAGCGCGCACAGGCATCGTGACCCCGACGCGAAGCAACCTATGACGAGCCCGAGCCGCCTGAGTCGGAGGCGCGCAAGTGCGGCGCTACTCGCCGCCCGAACAACCTTCCTTCGCCTAGGTGCGCACCGTGCCCCTCTCATCTTAACAGTTGACAAGTCGCTAAGCCGGTCCAGTATTGGTGCAGTGAGGTCATATAATGCATGGATAGAACTGACATCTATCATTCGTATATAAAAGAGTCGCTTACTCATACGTGTCACGGAATTTTCAGCAAACGTTCTACTTGGTTTTGGCGAAGTTTCTGGGAAGTCACTACTCTGTTACACCGACGTCGGCACCCTGGTTCTAATTCGCATTTGCAGGGGGCGATCTCGCGGATGGTCTGCCTGACGCTGGGGCGATGCTCCCTCGGTGTGTGCACTCGTCTGAAGAAAAAGCTGCGTGCCCGCCTCCTTTTCCGTTCTGAACACCGCTCTCTGTTCTCCGTAAACAGTTTTCGCTTTTTTTTTTTTTTCTTTTTTTTTCGTTTGACTGTGTGTGTCTATCTGAAGAAAGTTCTGCGTGCTCAGCCAACACCCGCATGAGCCTTATCCGTTTGCATCCGCCCATCCGCGCCGTTCTCAAGTAAGACCCGTACTACCTCCAGATGCCCTTCTTCAGCGGTCAGATAAAGTGGGGTTTGATCCCTGAAAGCACGGGCGTTGACGTCTGCACCGCTCTCAGTGACTAAATGCACAGTCTCTGGACCCCCCGTTGTTCGATGCATTACGCAAAGGACGCCAACCGACCCGCCAACGGGCGGTGCACTGAGCATTCACGTCGGCACCGTGCTTGATGAGCAACTGGGCGATCTTCAGATTGCCGTAGCCGGATGCGTAAAATAATGGTGTCTTTTTACTATGAAGCTCACCTGGATCCTGGAAGTGCGACGTGACTAGCCATTCTGCTACGTCGACGAGCATGGCACGGTGCAGTGGTGGTATTCTGGAGTTATCAGGGTTTCTGAAATGGACTCCCTATTCTCGTCGTAGCCTTTTAACCATGTCCAGGCTAAAAAATAGGGCTCAGTAGGATCGAAGACTCGTTGGATGGTGTCTTGTGCACGCAATGACTTATTCCCGAACTTGGCGTGACAGGCCCAATACCGGGCAACATAAAACGCAAGAGGAAGGTTCTTGATCGTGGCTTTGTTATAACACCGCTGTCCGTGCGAAGAAAGACAGTAAGACAGGCATATGCAATCGTTAATTGGGCCAGCTTAAGAGGAATGTAGTACAGTGACCCTCGCACAATGCGGTTTGACATCAGGATATTCATTTACCGAAAAGTGGAAAAATTGTACAACTGCTGTGTCGCCTCCAACCTGAGATTCTCTCCTTCATCGAGGTCGAATGCGAGCAACCCCGCAAGCTCTTCCACGCGAAGAAGGCAAGAAGCCACAGAGATGCACTAGAAAAGACGGTGGCCATATGCCCAATTGTGTTCGTCGATGTCCAGTAACGTGCGTTCGTATGTCCCATCGAGACCGGGTAACTCGTCCACAGCCCGCCGGGTGCGCCCTGGCAATCAGCGACGCAGGTCGTCCAGCTGGGAGAACACCCATCAAAGCCTGTATTGCGATATTAATTTCTCGTCGAAGCATAAAGTTGATGGGATGCCTCACATTCCATCAGCGCCTTCAGTGAGTCTAATGATGACGAGCTCCTTTTCCTCTTAATTCCACTTGTGCGTATTTGTGTCTATGTTCACAAAAGAGATGATATAGTTGTTGATACCTTCCTCTTGTCAGCTCTCGTCGTATAGCGATACACAGTGGGGTGTCAAAGGTAGAATATTGGCTTGATATCCGCCTCGGGGCGGCTCTTAACGCAAACACGTAAGTTGGGTTGGCCCAATTTGGTCCGCCACTTGACAGGTTCCAGGACTGGTTCTCGAGGAGAGGGTGTACTAACTTAGGGCACTCGTCGAGGGCAGTATGATATAGGTTGGCCATTTCCTGGGAGTGCGATCATGTCCCTCAAGTATTTCGTGAGCGTGTCGTCATTGGGTTGTATGACGCCGGAAAGATGGGCCGAAAACAAGCGACTGAGGATGTCGGAATATGGAACAGATTGGTAACAGAACTGGATAAGAAGAGATGAGATCAGCACGGGCGTCCTGCTCTGCGGCGTCCTTGAAATCAAAGCAAAAATGTGCCATCGAGGCCAACCCGGCATCGCACAATGCTGTGATTTCTCGAATAATCAAGGAGCTAAATCATATGTCGGTGAACGATCGAGTAGCCAGTGCAATGCGTACCAGAGGATGTTCTTTCCCGAGCCCACTGCAGAGCACACTCGCCATCAAGGAAGCCAAAGACAAGATGTGAGAAAAAGCGTACGCTTTCCGTGAATCCATGATAGCAAGCCGGTCGCTTCCAAATCGCGCAAAGTGGTGCCTCAAATGAACCAGGTCGCAGTTCCGTTGTGGTAAGCCTTGCGTGCGATGTTGTAGTTACTTGACGAATCCGAAAAATAAAGCTACTGTCGAGACTTGTCTTACAATCTGCTGCATCAGAACTGGTGCCGAGTGTTAGCAGGCGTAAATCTCTAACGGCGAACGAAGCACACCTACAACCTGTCGAATATCTTCTGTTGATGTCTTGGTGCCTGTGAGACAAATGCTCAGGGCACGGTAGATCACAGGTTTGGCACGTGCTACGCACCGTCCATAGCCACTTTCATAAGTCCATAGACAACCTCCGGTGTCTGTGCGACGGTCGTCCGGGCCTCCTGACGGTCCAGTCGATCCAACCTCTGCAGCACCACTTCAGTCTCGTTCTCTCTTAAAAGCTTCATCACGGATTTCTCTTCGTATTGAGAGAGGAAATATGAGTCAACTAAGGGAAAGACCACACTTGATCGCCCTTGCTTGATCTTCTGGGTTGCAAGAGCAAGGGTAGAACGCAATTCGACCAGAATTTTTACAATGATTTCAGACTTCGCTGTCGTAGGTGGGTCCTCGTATAAATACCGAGGTGCCTCAGAGAGTTCTCGGCCAGGCCGACAAGGGCGCCGTAGCTAGTGCTGGCGTCCTTGATCGGCTGAAAACAACGGACATCGTGAGGACCTGGCCGACAAGACCGACGAGATGATACATAGAGCGAAAAGGATGCCGATTCCTGCGAAGATGGCTTTTGCAGGTGGAAATGCCTGCACAAAAGACGTCAGAAAAAAGCCCTGCAAAAGGTAATTTAAGCCGATATTCCATACTAGATAGACGCCATCGCCGAGAGCACTGGCGGTGGACAGCGCATGCGAGATATGGACGGTCCACTTCAGCCACCTGACAAATTTTCAGTCGTCACCTTGAACTTATGGAACGCCTGTGCTCGCTCTTGGAGGACGGCACTGATCTCATCCGCAGAGTCGCAGCTTTGCAGCTTGATGATGAGGGGATTTTCGAGCAAGTTTGTTCCCGCCTTGTTTCTCATATTCACTGAGAGCAGTCTCAAAGAGTGATCAGGGGTTGACTCGGAAGAGGGATCGGAAGAGATAGCATTAAGGTGTAGTTGTTTCGTACCAAGGTGTAGCTGTTTTAAGTTCGTACGAAGGTTTGATTTTACCACTGCCAGTCTGCCAAATATTGGGCAGGCCCGGCAATTATGACACCATGTGATTGATAGAGACAGCCCACCCATATACAGATAGCGCTAAGGTGTAGACAATACGAGAGCAGAGAGCCAGCGGCCATCGTGAAACTGAGGCTTGTTGGTCACTGAGTCCGCCGCAGATGTGCGAGCAGGAATGAATTCGCTGGCGAACTCATTGACATAGCAATGGATGCAGCATTGATGCTTCAAGAGCTATCGAGCGGGAAAGAGACAAACAATCGAACAATTTCTGTGCCATGGACCAGTTGTGTTGACGTTCAAGTTCTGGTGGATGAAAGAGTAGGCGAGTGGAAAGGGCACGTGCGGTGCCGCTTCATCCGTTCCTACTAACTCCACTCGGAGTGATAACCTTTCACAACTCGCTCGACACCCAACGAGTCGCTGTGCCACTCCCGCTGATGTATCTCTTAGTGCCCCGTCAGACGCAAGAAGGACAGAAATTAAAACGCAGAAGGGAGGCAAAGTATAGATCAGTGTTGCATACTAGGGTTCAAGTTCTGTACCCAATGCACACGATACTGTAAGCCGCACCAGTATTGGAGCGGGGGCGTTAGGTAGAAAATGCGCACTGAGATGTAATTGTAATAAAACAACCTAGAATGGCGCTACGTAGATTCGACGGCGCCACCTTTTCGCTATAGTGCACAATTCGCTCGATACTCAATAAGTCGCTGTTCTACTCCCAATATGTCTTCACTGCACGGTCAGACGCCAGAAGGTCAAAAATTAAACCGCACGGGATGTAACATTCAGCCTGATACTTGTGCTATATATCGGGCATGATTTCGTAGGAACCTGAGAGTATGTCTATTACGTTTCCTTGGAGACCCAAGTTTGCGCCAATTCGCAGGCGGTTTGGGAACCTGGGAGGGCTTACACTTCTCCCTGGAATGTAGAACGACAGTTGATGTAAAGAACAAACTGTGACAAACCACTCTGTGATCTACGAATGGGAGTATTTCGGCTAGTGGAGGCCTTGAAGGGGAAGAAGATATACTAGACTCACCCAGATTATGCCAGTCTGGCGCACATAAGTACCCACCTGCGACCCCGGACGCGACTTCGATTCAATACCTCTAAAACCAACAGGCTCGATACTTTCGCGAAGAACATGCGATAATTAACCTCACCTTTGTCGCAAAGCTTGAGACATGCGTCGATGCGAAGCCGCAAGTCACCATGGCGCCGAGCATCATTAGTCGGAGCAACTGCGGGCGACGCTAGGAAACAAAGTGTAATAGGATTTTTTCATCGTACTGGACCGCGATTGTGGCGGTACGGATTGCATTGATCGAAGCCTCCAAAGCACTCTAGAAGAGGGGATGACTGAGGTACCATTCTTGAAAGATGCCATAGCTACAGAAAGGACGGGGTCCTCGCCCTTGTGAGGGTCTAACGGCCAGAGATGCACGGAGATCGACCCACCTCAACGGGAACCCCCACACGAGGACAATGAACAGAGTATAAAAGTCCATGCCTGCACACTGCCGTCGATCTGCAGGAGCGTGACAGCGTCCTCCTGCCTCGCATTTTCCATGATCGTGTGCGGGCTCCAAGTCGATGTACTCCAAGTCGATGTAGTCGGCTCGCTCAGTATCTTTCCAGTTCCGGTTCCAGGACCACCATTGCTCGCTAGCTCTCTCTCGGCGTTGAGCGCGTTGAGCACTGAAAATTCGAAACCCCCGTCCATGCAAACCAGTATGGGGGTGTGTTGTGTAAAAATTCAGTTTCAACGGATCATCTCACAACTCCGCCCTCTTCGTCCGAAAGCTATTTCGACCTTCACGGGTTTCAGCTTTGAAGTTCCTGTGTTCTAAGTTCCCGGTATCAAGGTCGGGAACAGAATGGGGCGAGATTAAGCTCGCTCTTTGATGGGGCCTACAAAACCCGCATGACTTCAGTTGGTCAATTGTTTATGCACTTCGGGGATGCTCAGTACCGACATTGATAGTCCTCGTGACCTGAGTAGGATATGCCCAACGTTGCGAACCAAACTTGGTCTCCCCTAGATGCCAAACTAGGGTTAGTCATAGAGTAACCCACCGCTTTTTCACAAACCCGGGTGCAGAGACGTAGGGATGCGGTCCTGTACGATTTGGAAACCAAAAAAAGGTCAAACTCGCTGCCAACGAGACCCAATGCCAGTGATCTTTTCTCTAGTCATTATAGTACAGGAAGAAATCCGAATTCATAAAAGCACATACCTTGACCTCACAAACGTTATGCTAACTTACGCTTGTCCAGATGACCGAGTGTGTCGTACATCTGTTTGATTCTCAGGATACGTAACGATGTTCCAGGCTCTTACCGAATATCCCCATTCATGCGAAGTGAGGGCGCTATTGCACAAGCATGGACCCAAAAAAAAAGCCAATGCGCATACATCTCGAGCACTGCTCTCCCACCCCAAGAACGTGGTTCCGAATCGACTCTGATCGCCGTGTATGATCCCACACTTCCCCTGTCCCCTAATATTCGTTGCCTCCCCGAAAAAAAAAAAACTGGGGCCGAAACGGATTTATACGAACCCTTGCATGTGCTCATCCCTCCGGCGTTATAGTATTGGTATCTAGTCCAGCACACGAACTCGTTTCTGTCGCGGGTGTCAACGTCCATGTCCATTACAGTTTGACAGGTGCGCGGGCTAGATCTTGCTGCTAATAGTCGAGTACGCTCGTTCCACATTATCCCCCCACACAGCGGACGTATTTAGCAGCAGAAACTCTTCACCGTTCCCACTAGTCCAGTCCACCAGATTCCAGGGCTTTCCTCGTGTTGCCAAGCACAGTCCTGAGGACATCTCGGCGAGAGACACCTCCATTCGGTTAACGTTAGACCCGTGGTCGCATGATATTTAGGACGTGCGCATGCCACATGGTAATTGGGCGTTATATCGTGCGGCTAAGATTATGCTGCTGATCCCGTCCGTCCAACGTTGAAGGTGAGGTAAAGATCTAGTGAGCATCACTACAGGCTAGGGTCTCCAAGTAACATTGGGTTTCAAATTAAAGAAAACAAAGAAAGTAAAAATCCAAGTTGAATGACGATTTGCAATTAGTCACCGCCTCGTGGGCGCTTGTGAGTTATCACATGTTCAATACATTCAGTCCCGACCACTGCAGAACGCAATTTCCTTGCAGGCGCCGATTTTCTACATAGTCTGTGCGTGGACTTCCACTGCTCGCGTCAGGTGTTCTACACTTCGCTCTCCGCCCGCTCCGCCGTCGTGACCGAAGGAAGACGCGCAATTTACTTTTGTGGTGCTAGTCTTCTCCAGATCTGGAGTTCCCCGTCTGCAGGTCCCATTGGCGATTGGCACCTCTTAAATTCGTTTTTTTACAATAAAAGGAAACAACAAAAACAAAACAAGCGGTAGACGTCTCGGGGGCTGTAGATCATGTCATCAATGACGCTTGCGACGAGACCTTGACTGACAGCCCAAATGGAATGATCTGCCTGCGAAGGGAGGGGCCTGGACTCGCAATCGGATCCTTCTATGGTACGAAGATTTATCGTGAGGCGATGTCTGACTAGGCTGTCAGTTTCAGCGTTCAAATCCAAAGAACGTTGGATCGCCTTGCTCCGTCCTTTTTTGCGCCGGAGTGACGCATTTATTATACCCGGAGCACGTTTGCTCGTCACGTTGCGTTTTAGTTCCGCATACATGGAACGTGTTCACGTTTGCTGTCCATTTCATTGAGACGGTAAACGTACACATCCTGATCGACAAAAGAAAGCTATCTCCGCGGGACCGTAGGACAAGTTAGCGGACTCGTCATGACATCTGTTCTTCAGCCGATGAGTTGGTGCGCCACTCTGAACGCGATTGCTTTCAGTCCCTCCATTCACCTCAATACAGTACGGTCTTCAAGTACCCTTCAAAAAACCTTCATTCTTGTCATGGCGGTGTCTTTAATACCTCAAGCAGGCGGAACCGGATGGTCACATACACAATTTTTTGAAATACCTGCCAGCATTTCTGGATGGTGTTGGGCACGAATTTAATACCCCAACACCGGAGATCACACTTATTTCCATTGGGGATATATGATAGACCCACGACACGAACACGGCAAAGTTAACAAAACCGGTATCAGTAACAGTACCCAAGACAGAGGGCCAATAGATTAGCGATTGATTGTGACTGATCAGAAATCGGAGATAACACTATAGCGGTCTCCCATGCACTCGTCATCTATCTGCTATTCGGGAAAGCGCCGCCGTGAGCACGCAGGCTGACGATCCATCTTCCGCGAGGACAGATAATGTCGCGAGGTCCTTCGCGAGCGCTTCGATGTACACCGCAGCGCCCGACTTGTGGGCCACGCGCGCGCACACAGCGCGCAGGCGGAGATAGTGGACAGAGGGAACGGGACGTACACCGGGATCCGTGGTCGAGAATGCCACAGTCGTCTGTCGGCGGGACGCCGCGAGGGTGGTGGGATTCCATGTGACGATTTGATATTCGTCCTTGCGACCCTGCGGTGCGGAAACAAGCGCTGAGTCTCACCGAGTGAGAAAGAAATAACAGAACAAAAAGGAATCTGGGTCTAGGGAAGCGGAGTTTACTCACGGTTGCCTCAAGCCAGACATTGAGGCTCCTGAACTCGTCCGCCGCGTCATCATCTAGAGTGAGCAGGTTCTCAACACGGTAGAAGGACGGTGCGGGTTCGCAGAGAGGGTCATCGCCAGAGAATCCGGCGTACCGGGAGAGCGTCCGGATATCGACCGAAGGGGGGATGATGAACATGGCTTCCATCGCGGCGGTGGGAGCGCCAGCGAGTGCCGCCGCGCCTATCGCAGACGCCGAGTATGCCGAGCCCGTGATCACGCATCTATATGCGTCGCGCTCCAACGCCTAGTTTCAGGTCCGCAGCCCTAGGTTCATCACGATGAATGGGGAAGCGAGGGAGTAGGGAAGCGCACGAGCATCCTCTTCTCCTGATAGGTAGAAAGGGCGGCGCCGCGTGCGCCGCGATCGCCGCTTGGCGTCGAGATGGACGACCCTCCGAGTGCTCCTCTCCCGAGTCCGCCACGCGCAGGCGACGACGGTCCTACAGAAGCTTTAACTTCTGGGAAACGAACTTTCAGAGCCGGCGACGCGGCTTATGTGACGCGGACGACGCACACGCCGCAACAAAGGTGAATATGTACTTCTGTGCCAGGCGTGCGAGCGCGTGCTCGTCCGCGCAGCCCAGTATCTTCCTGCACACCCAGTCCCGCCCGAGCTCGGTGGGGGCCTCCAGGATGAGGTGGCCGAGCACCCGCGAGCACATGTCATAAGAGGCTGTTCCGGGGGGCGGCTGGCGGCCGACTGCCCAGAAGAAGAGCCCGACACATCGGGCATAGGCGTCGTGCCAAGACGGGTGGGTCCGACGGCTGAACACGTTGTCCGGAAGCGGTTCAAATGGAGGCGGATCGCCTCTGCGACTCATTGTTGCTCGAAAGACAACAAAAAAAGTGGAAGGGGGGGGAGAGAAGAGAGTTCAGTTAGGAAGGGATAGCGTGAGAAGTGGGCGGAAGGGCTTGAGATGGCAAAGATTGGTTTGTCAGTCGTAGACAAGCATGGACACAAAACTGAGAATAATCAAATAAAAAAGACGATAATGAACAAAAATTCGCGCGCTCGCTCAGCTTTGCAAACAATCATTCTACGCGGTCACGTGGACAACCTGGGCTGGGCAAGTCCTTGGTTCGACCGACTTTGAACTTGAAGTTATCGACACACTCAGGCTGTTATCGACACACTCAGGCTATCAGGCTCAAGCTCAGGCTCGTAACACCTGAACTTACTGCACTGAGACCCGTCTCGAAGCACTCTCTAAGTTCCTCAAACTGACTTGCACTCGGACGGTGTAAATTGTTTTATTGACGTGGATACGTACAAGAGTCATTGACCAGAATGATAGTACGGAGCGGTGCCTGCCCCGAGGTTACCGCCACCATTCCCTTGTCATTTCTTTCCATGCATCGCATACGAGAACCGGCACTGCTGTAATCCTGTCACGGGTGTCATGATTCAAGCCGATCCCAATTGAACGTAGTCCGAAATTATGTCGAGTTGGTTTAACCTCGGTCCATCCAATTCTCTCTCTGTCGCTGGGATTTTATCTGGGAGGCAGGTATCAGACCCCGAGGAGGATATAAAAGTCGACTGCTCTTCGTCGAATCCTCAGCAGCTTCTCACCCCAAGTTAGTTGCTACTTTTCGACTCGTCTACCTCATCGAGCTCTCGCCATCATGTTGTTCCGTGTCATCGCTGCCGTTGCCTCTGTTGCGTTCGTCGCCCAAGGCGCACTTGCCCAACTCACCGTCCAGCAAGTCGTCGACAACATCAACATTGTAACCAAGGTCTCTGGGGACGCCAACGACGCGCTCTCAAGGATCTCCCCATCTACGTCCCCTAATGAGATTCGACTCGTTGCTCAGGTTCGTTGAGGGCATCTGGAAGGGATAGAATATTGACTGTATTTCTCGAGCAGAACCTGGCCAGTGACTTCAACGTCATCATTCAGGACCTTGGGATTGATATCACCGCAATGCAAGCTACCCCCCCTTTCACTGACTGTACATTGACGCTGCCGATTATTGAGTCTCTGAGAGGCGTAAGTAGTAATTCACGTTATATTTTATATCTCTCACATCCGGTTGGTTGATTTCCCGTAGTTTGTGCTGGTGCATCAGAAACTCCTGGCCACGGTGATCGGCAAACACTCGATCTTCGCTCAGTTTGCGCTTACTGCGCCTATTGCGGGTGTACTGAGAACTCTGGAGGCCACTATTGATGTGAGCTGATTTGATTGTGCACGGTGTGATGTTGACTAACGTTTTCACAAATGAAAGAAATTTGCATTCTCTATGATCAACATGATCCCCTGCGCCAAGCCTGATGTGGAAGATGACCAGAGCCAGCTTGACGACTCTGTGGGAAAAACCATCAAGCGCTACCAGCAATTCTGCATCCCGAGTCCTCTCTACCCGTCGATCCAGCCTATTTGTCTTTAAGTACAGGATTTGAATTTGGGTTGAACTGGTAATTGATCACATGGGATTTCTTGAATGCACCCTGACATGTTCTGCTTCGTTAGTCCCCTTGCTGTTATACTTGGGTTTAGTTGGAGTACTTTCCTTTATTTGGGTGGCTGTTCACATATTCCTCTTATATCTTTTGAACCAACGCATCCGGTGACTTTGTAACGAAAAGCAAACGATAAGAGTCGATCGTCGATATTGAAATTTTATATATGACCCTGCTTGCTCTTTTGTCAAGTTTTTTGTTGTTTGACATTGATGCAAAGTCAAGCCCAAACTTCTGCCTTTGAACTAAAAATTTGAGAGCTTCGAAAGTCAAGCTGTCCTCACTCGGGCTGATAGGTATTGTAAGTGAAAGCAAGAGTGAAAGTAGGTATGATACTGTATCGCCTTCCGATTTGGGTCAATTAAAATGGCCTTTACATATGCGAATAATATGGGCTCAGTTCCGTTTGTTTCGTAGAAGACCAATGTTCAACAAAGGCGGTTCTCGCTACCTGGACCTCTATACTAACGCATCCTAGAGTGATTGGGCTTTGGAAACGCATCGGCGTGCAAGCCCTGTGAAACCAACTGACAGCCTCGGAGCGAGCCCGTACTCTACTATTCTCTCGAAGCGGACCTGTTCCTCCCTTCGACTTGATAACTTGGGGGTTCCTGACAAAAAGTTTTCCCCTTGGCACCGACCAAATGTTTTCTGTTCTCTCTCATAGCTGATCGCCGTCAAGCACCGAAAACTTCCCTGCTTCGCTATATAAACCAGCCTATGCAGTCACGGTGTCCCTTGGTTATTCACGTGCAAACGGGACCTATCGCGTTGGCTTCAATCTCGCCATGGCCGTTGGTAGTTCGCAAGATCAACCCGCTCATGTTCCCTGACTGACTTACGTCGAAGGCCGACTCGTTTCAAGATGGCACTGCGACGTTGGACCATACACCCACGTCATGATCCTATCAGTGTTGCTCTCGTTCCGGGCTCGCCTATATCCTTTGGAGCCTCGTCTTTGTTGTTCTCTTCGGAACCACCATGGGTTCACGCCTTTTCATACCGTCATTCCCCGTCACCCCGACTCGTTATCGCGCAGAGTGGGGCCAGTTCTTTAGATTGGTCTGGTCACCCGCGGCACCGGATATTTACCGTACGTCGCAACCTCCCACTATCCTTCCTCCTTCTCTTACGCAGTGATGGCTGTAGGCTCACAGCATTTTTTTACCGGTCTTGTTCCTTGCCTTTGCCAGGGGCCTCGCAACTATACGCACACGGGCCATCCATCGCGCCGTCGTTGCACCCCGCACGTGTCGGCACGGCCGCGGGTGCGGTCCTGTCGGGTATATTGCGCACGCGGGCGCAGACGCTAAACCCCGACACTTCCGACCACTCTGACAACTGATGTCTCACTGTCAGATAGGTTTCACACGCCAGCAGTTGTAAGAAGTATAAAATATCGAAACTGACTTCCTTTATGGTGTTTGAATCCACACGACCCCGACGGCCCGCCGGTAACCCACACACTTCTTCAACGTACTTCGTCCTGAACAGACGTGGGTCAACCACCTTCACGCCATCCCCTCTACGGGCATGACAGAAAACATCGAAGCGAATGGGGAAACAACGCTGGACTGTCTGGGCCGTTGGAGGCTTCACGCGATCAATAGCTTCCGTCGGGATGTTGACTGCGGACCGGGGGTAGCAATTCTAGTCAAGTCCAGTAGTGAGATCTAGTGAGATCCGGCTCGATGCGAGTAATACACATCCACCGACCCTGTGGAATCGGTGCTGCGAATCTCGGACCCCTTGCAGACATGCCTTCCACGATCCATGAGCGCCATAACCGACCACGCGATTATTCATCCACGCTTCGCATTGTCCCAGCGCCGCTACAACCTGATCCCTTATCTCGTGTCCTGTTCCCTGAATGATATGGCTGAGTTCGTCACTATTTACTGTGTTGGTGACTTCGCACAGGAGAATGTGATGAATGGTCGGAAGCTTCCGCGAGCCATCAAATGGTGCCGGTCCCTTCCACTGTGATGCCGTTATGATCATGGCTGGGGTGGTTGAGGGATTAGCACACGGAAAGAGCTTGGGCACACCTATCTGTGAGTATACGGGGTAACAAACCTCATCCCGACTTTGTTCTGTCAGTGGGAACCTGGCGGCGACTCAAACTCGGAGTCAAATCCCCAGCGATAATGACCGTCCTTAACACGTAGACTAAGTGTTGAGGACTGTCATTATTGCTAGGTAGTGACTATCTAGCTAGGTTATATAGGCAATACAGAGTTCTGTACCCAACATACAGCTCACTGTGACTTAGCTTGGGTCGTTTTGTGTAGCCTGGCACCAGGGTGAGCCTAAGGCCATGTGTCAGCCACGTGTCACTATGCGCCAGCCCAATGGAAGGAATCACTTCGAGTGATATTCTTCCATATACCGTAGTGGGTACTCGCCGCGACCGGTCTGGGTCTTACAACCTGTAAACCGGAATAGCAATAGATTTAGAAAGAAAGAAAGAAAGAAAGAAAAGAATCACCTGGGGTGGTGTCTTGTGACGAGAAAATTTTCTTTGATTCGAATAGCCCGCCCGAGTGCTGTAACATGATTATACGAGCCCTACGTACGGAGAGCTTCATGCTCGATACCAGAAGGGAGTCTGAATACACCATGAACTCGAACCCGAACTTCGATGTTGGGGGAGAGGCCGCCGAAATCATCGAAGTTCGAACAAAAGTCGGGCGCGGCGAGAGCGAGCACTGACACGCATCTGGCTCCGAGGAGCCGCGGCTCAGAGGCAGGAGGAAGTTGCTACAAGACTTGTGGCCATACGGTAAAGAATCCTGGCCAAGAATCTCCATCGGATAGAGCCCAGACCCAAAAGTATACAGTGAGGGCCCTTCCAACAGATGAAAATGTACACGTTGCGGACTTTCAAAATTCATGAGCGGGGTTCATAATGAAGTGGGAGGAGAAATTTTCGGGAAATTGATGACCGTAGCATGAAAACAAACCAAACATCAAGCAACCCGAGCAAACCGTAAGAGAAAATACGACTTAATCGCCCTACTGTAGTCTGGATCGGCGTACTTTATATGGACACTGAGATACGAGAGAATGATTCGTGGCCAAGAACACACGAAAAAAGAGATCGAGACCCCATGGCTCAAGTAACCAACAGGATATTATCCGAGGATAAAACATCAGCAACGGGGGTGCCGAGGAAAAGACATTACATGATCCTCGTTAAGAAAACATGGGGAAGAGCCCAAACAAAGAGGCACCGCGACCTTCCTGAAGGCCGGAATCGAAATGTGGTTTTTTTAGTGGGTCGGAAGCACGACAGGCTTCGTACATCTCACTCTCCCCCAGGGCCGGCCAACATTCAGCATTTCTTTTCCTCGTTCTCAGTGGTTCACGCAATGTCCTTCCTCTTCTGGCTGTCCGATTTCCGTTTATAAGTCCTCTCGGCGCGCCCCTCTTGCTGGGCCCTTTATTTTCTGTGTCTCGTCGTCTCCGAACCAGTGTCCCAAGCTTCTCCCCACCTTCCCACAGCCGAGCGTCTCGGATTATGCTGGTCAATGTGCATACTTGTCGTGCTCATCTATGTGCTCGATGAGGCTGTGATACTCTCAAACCGCATGTGCATACAGCATTACTAACCTCCAGACTGGTGCGACGCGGGGTCGTTCCTCCATGGAAGCCCTTCAGGTTTATCCATGTTGTATGGGATGGGCCCCGTACGCATTCTTCGCTCGGACACCGTCCATCTATTTTCCACTCTTGCAGTTGATGACCACATTGCTCCTGGGGCCTGCATACTTCCCGTCATAGGGAAGGCTCCTGATACATGCACGACACAATACACATATTGTACAAGCGACGCCACCACCTCCAGTCACCCACAATTACGGCGCTACTCGCCCTAACATCGCTCAGGTTTTCACAGTAACAGTCCGACACTTTGCCCTTCCAAGACGTCCCGCAGGTGAGTACTCTCCCCTTTGTAATATCATTATTCTCCCATTTCTTCTCATAAACAACATGTTCGCGTTGTGAACCATCAACATACTTTTGCAGCTTGTGTTTGCATCTCCGGTGTGGTCTCTAGGTCTCTTCCAGTCTCCTTTCTCTGTCATAACGACCTTATTACTGTCTTGTCTACTCCCTTCCCCGGACATGTCAATTATATGCTCTGTCGCAGTGTGAGAGAGACCCTTGACCTACGCACGAAAACCCCTACAATACTACACCCGTCGCCGACCACAACACCTCACCACCCGCGCAAAGTCTCTTCACTCACGACAGGTCTCGAAGCTCTTCATAGATTAGAAATAGCGGATATCGTTTCCGTATATCAGGAAACCTCAAAAAGACAGCACCCGCCTGCTCTATTTCTCCCCTTTTCGCTTCTGTTGAGCTCTGTACTGAAGTTCTATCTGTGTTCCCGCGCGCACATTCTCTACCTTTTTACTCCCCCAATTGTCTAAGGATGAAACCCTTGAACGACGAACACCACCAGCACCCCTGGGTGAGGACATATTGGAGGTGAGGAAATACGGGTGTTGGCCCTAGTCGACTGCCAGTGAGAGGTGCTCTCATCGGATATGCTGTCCGAATCACCTCCCATATGACAACCAACTGGTTACTACTCCGACTCTCACCTGCTTCCATCTTCCTGGAAACCTCAGCTATCCGCCTGGGTAAACGAAGACACTACCACTCAACTACGGTGTTCCTGTTGTCGGGGAAGCTTCAGGTGAGGCTTTCCTTTTGGCAAAGTAAGCGTCGTCCAATATGGCACGGATACAGGAATTAGTAAAGTTGAGTCACAGCCCGTGGTAACCCCCAAAATCCACAAAATCCACCCAGCTCTCATCGAGGAGGTCGAGGGCAAGTTTCAAGAGGTCATCAACTTCAGCACCCGCCATTTTCTACGTCGCGCTGCAAGTCGTTAGTGTAAGCTACGTCTGTCGGGGTGGTTATCTACAGGAGAAGGGACGTCACGACCTCTGCGCGAGTGAGGTCCAGCCCGTTGCCACGCGGCAATGAGCGGCTTGAAGGCATCACAGATGGATGCATAGAGGTTGTCCCTACTCACCGTCAAAAGCACTTCGACTCGTTCCAGGGCGGGAAGGAGATCCAGGACAGGCCAAGCGAACCACAGTAAACCGACATTCCGCATCACTGATAAACTTGCAGAAATAAGGAATAGGGAAGAAATCACGGGACCGGCCGTAGAGTGTAGCGTCGAGATGCTGTAGGGATGGCGCGGCCAAACCCAACCGCGAGCGTCTGTGACTCGTAAAGATGAGGCGCGTCGAGCTTCGACAGTGGGACGGCGCCGCCTGCGCCAGCAGGAGGTGGTGAGTCGGGGTCGAAATACATGGCACTGTGCCCCTCATCCAAATTCAACTCAAGGCGACGCAGGCAAGACATGCGTTGGCACTATGATCCTGAGGGTCAAAACAAGTTCTACAAGGCCCGTTGCGGACAATATTAGCAGGGATAAGCATCTCGGCTCAACTTCCCATAGCATGAGCCGTCGCAGAGATGGGGCAGAACCCAAGAGAAACGTGGCGGGAAGAACCAGTTCGCGACCATAACCGTAAGTGGGACGATTTTCGAGGCTTTTCAGCTCGGGAATAGTGTGACTCATAGCCCTGAGGAATTTGGCTATGTGCGTGTTGTATGATCTTCGAAGATAACTTTACACACACGACTAGTACAGTACTTGATTGTGGCAAGTGCGAGGTTCCCTTTCTTTTCCATCCAGGATGCAGCGCAATAGTCGATCAAAATCGGAAAGTGGGGGAGATGACTCAACATGGTTGTTACCCTCGAAGACCTGCGTCGAGTAAACAGCAAGTGCAAATGTAAACGGGCAGACGACAAGAGAACGACACTTCGACAACTTCGGCACACATGTTTCTACTGTTCCAGACTTTTTCATAACCAGGCTGGAGTCCCATGTCTTTCCGGTAAGCATCAAATATCTCCAAGAGGACATCCTCTGAGAGTTTATCGTCCGTCGCCCTACGCGACCACCGCTGAGCGTTTCCGGGGCTGATCCTGAAGAATAAAACATAGCCAGTTTTGTGAGGGGGGCTCTAGCGGCAGAACGAGTAGGTGTCATAGACCTTGATGATACATACATACCCCTGACCGCAGCGCGACAGACAAGGCGACAATTGGAGATTGGAGCTATAACTGCCATGGCACAGAATTCCCACGCTGCAGCTGAGGAACCCCCGAACACCACCGGCATCCTAGGCGAGGAAATATGGTGCTGACGTGACCCTGACGTGACGCTGGTCGCCGAGCCTCTCTCTCTTAGCTACTTGTGCACAAACAGAACTATCTAGTAGTGTTGGCAGCCTTTCTATTTTTCCACCGCCGCAGGTGCATACTTGTCTAGCGCCCCGTATCCCTGGCCCAATTTCTTGGGAGCGGCGGCGCAAGGAGTGGTGCCATATCTTCGAGCTGATGGTGACACCACTACAGTACCCTGATCTTTTCCGCGCCGCCCTCGTCTCCTCTGGTCCACGTGCTCTAGACCGTTGTGCACAACCTCCCGCGCCCGTAATTCGTCCTTTACATTATCTCTGGAAGCATCGCGGGACCAATATCGCCTCGCCTCTCCTATTACCCGCCTGTCATCCGAGTCTATGGTATCATATTTCCCTCTTTCCTGGCCCTCGTCCTCATCACAGCGTGCTGCGTGCGCACAGAGTGAGGATGTATAACTTGCTGTATGGTTACCATCTACATGCGCTGGCGGACATCCATCCGCAGCATCGGGGTGGTACGTTCCAGCTTCAGTATGGGAGGTAACGGTAAACTGTGAAATTTCCTATTCTCTCTTTCGCGGCCTGGTGACAGCTCGGTACTGCGGTTTCGAGGGCCTTCGAGTGCGCACAGTTCGTGTTCTTCTGTGATCAGCGTGAGCAGCGCGGCTGCCGTTTGTCCGCATGAATCGTATGTGCGATCTGCGACGACCGCGATTTTCTTTTTTTCGTTGGGAATAGGATCGTTACTGCGACCGTCATCTGTGCTGTGTATAATAGTACCACGAGCGTACTCTGCCTGGACGAGGTCAACTTACTGTTAGAAGACCCGTCTCAAAGACCACGATGTTCTACTGTAGTGCCATTCGCGTACGGTTCTTTACGTCAACTACTCTAGCCGGTGCAGCAAATGTACTAAATAGGCTATATTGGTTTTATTTGGACGGGAGCGGCAATTTTCGAGCCCAGTACCGGACAGAAGCAAAGAGGACGGACTCGAAGAGCTTTGCGGGGACCTAATTACACTCTTATCGTGCTGATAAACGGCGCCATCCAGTCGCTGTCACTGCCATAGAGGAATTTTTTGGTCCGGCGGTGCGCAGAGGGGCCCTGTGAGGTGTTATCAGCTTATCGGTACCCCAAGATGCTAAAGATCAGATACTGTATGCCCGACGGGAGAGGCGCTATCACCGAGGTTGGCCGCCATTGGATTGGATGATCGAATCAACCCTACTAACCCAAGTCAGCACTAGCGCGATTTGAACTCGGCCGTGCCATTTTATTTATAACGTGCTGCCACCACATACAGTGCATACAGTTACGCCCATGACCATTGAAGCAGTACAGTATTCCGTGATGTTGTTCCAATGAAGTGGTGAGAAGGGCACAAAAATGCTTGGAAGTTGTTGCACTGACACAACACCCGTTCCCAACGCAATGAAAAGGTGTGATGCCGCATCAGGAAGGCCAGGTGGTAGTGGTGTACGATTCAAGGCAATTCGTACGCCATCTAGCAGGACCTTCCTTCCCGTCGTGCGCGGATCGTCTAGCTAGAGATTGGCTTTGGGTGCAGATCGAGGAGTTTCAGACACGTGTAGCGAGGGAAGAGAAGCAGACGACGAAGCAAGTTTCACTATGTGTTCTCGTTACCTGTTTTGGTCGGGAGTCTCACTGATCAGAACTATGACGCCAGAACACTGAATATCGAACATCGAGCATCAAACAAAGTAGGCGCTGTGAGGATGATCATCACGCCGCCATGATGGGTGACATGATGACCTACGCAAGGCATATTGCAAACACGGTGTGCTTCGGGTTAGTGGAGTTTTACATACCATTCCATTATATTGTACCATATTTGATGACGTCGGACCGATCTGCGGAATAATCTCGGGGCCGGGCATGGTCGACGCATTGTCCGGGAGAGACGGTACGACCGCTCGCAAGTGAGATAGAGTGGAGCTACAGATTGACGCGCTCAGCGCAGAGGCTTTGGTTGTCAAGGAGCGCTGGATGGACGAGATGTCAAAAGGGCGGATGGACAAAGAATCAATGCAGTGTTTTCTGTGCTTGGTAACCATCCCAGCCAAAAACCAACCCAGTCTGAATCGCAAGTGAGAACTCCAAACGGAGGGGACAAGGAAGGGTCGCGCAAAGACCGGGTGTTGCCGCCCAAGGCCAAGGCACGCTCAACAGCGGTTGTCACCTCCCTTGCACCTCTTCGTCCCTTTTTGCTCTCCACCGCTCTTGGGCCCCCTCTCCCCATGCCCAGTTTATTTTCGAGAGCCCGTACCACCTCCACCACTCACAAGTCCCTCAAACCTCAGATCGATTCTTCTGATGAGTTTGGCCGCGTTACCAGTCGTGGTTCCGCAAGGGGCACTGCCACCGTCCCTGGAAAGAAGGACAAGAATGCCGAAAAGACTCGTATCCGCACCCTGAGCTCTCCCAAAGCCAGACCACCTGGCACAATCGTCAATGAAGAAGAGCCAGTCATCCCAGATGGCAGCTTTTTCCCCCTCAATCTCGACCCACCCAGTCCCGACTTTGCCAGTCCATCAGACTCAGAACGGGGTGCG
This sequence comes from Lactarius psammicola, assembly GCA_025769895.1. NCBI lineage: Eukaryota > Fungi > Basidiomycota > Agaricomycetes > Russulales > Russulaceae > Lactarius > Lactarius psammicola. Next base: position 33,877 of record WTXK01000032.1, on the reverse strand, counting down.
TACCAACTCTCTTCATCACTCTTCCATAGGCGCCGTCGTGCTTGCCGCCCACTATGGTCTTTGTCGTTTTTTTCCTCTTGCGATCGACCACAAATGCTGTGCGCTCGGTCGCGTGTCAATCATGCCTACCTAACTCGCACCCCCTGACCCTCAAACAGCCTACATACCTTGCTGACCATGACGATCACAGGACTTCGCGAGCGCGAGCAGGACTACGGCTACCTCTCCTATCATCGCCATGTCGTGCTTGGGCTTGACGAGGTCGACCGTCTTGTTCGCACAGTTACCGAGGAACTCGGCACTCGTGGACTCACCACTCCTTTCCTCTTCTCCAATCTCGCCCTCGACGTCAACTCCTCTGGCGTCCGCCGTCTTATCCAATCTTTCCTTCGAACGTGTGTATCCTTCCCCGCGCCGGACGCAGAACACACATGGCGTGATGAGGCCCGCTTTGCCGCCCCTCCAGAGCTCGCCATGTTTTTGCGTTGGGGTCTCGCTCGAGTATTGCGTGTGTCTGGAGGCCACGCCGTTCGCGGCCTCATCTCTTGGGACATGTACGTCGACTGGAGCGAGGCCGAACTCGGTAAGCCCACGTCGAGCCATGTGCCTCCCTCCAATGTTGATTCCTCCCTTTAGCTCAAGACTATCCCACAACCCACTTCAAGGCACTCATCGCACAGCTGCTGCAGCCCCTCCCATCAATCATTGTGAACGTTCTCTCCCTTCTGGCCCGCCTAACAGCCCACTCTTCATCCTCGGGCCACACTCCTCCTACACTCTCTCCTCTCTTCGGACCTCTAATCTTTGGTCTTGGTCCTGCTGCGCTACCATTCCACCATACCTACCTTCAATACCTCCGTGCCACCAATGCCATGGAACATGTATTGCTTTCCTTTGTTCGTTGGCAAGACGCACCTAGCAACGAGTCTTCCGGTTCGTTTGGGGGTGGGCCTGGTAGTGCTTCCTCCCTCGGAGTGCCCACACGACTCAAAGATTGGATCCGCGGTTATCCGGCAATGCTCCCGGATCCAGCTACTCGCTCAAGGAGCCAGGACAGGCTCCAACCGCGCCGTGGTGCCCGCACCGTACGCGTCGTCAGTGTGAGACGGAACGTCCGCATGTATACACCCGATCTCATCAAGAGCGCTGCGAGCTGGGCGATGCGTCCTGCAGGTGTGACAGGGCACTCCCCAAACGTGTTTACTCAGTCCCGTGACTGGGAACGAGTTGCACCACCCACGCTCAGATTGACCCCGCGCTACGCGGACAGTTTCAAGAAGCGCATGGATCTACCGCCTAATTTCCACCCGCACACCGGCGTGGCATCATCCAATGCGTCGATCGCATCTTCTGCTACCACATCGTCCACTGGGGATAGCCCGACCGATTACTTTGGTCTTGGCAAACCGGCCCTGGCAGGCGAAGAGCGGTTCCGAAACCTTACAGATCTCAAGTGGGGTGAATTCGAAGCGATGGGCTTCGGAGGTTTGGACCCTGCTGAGAAGAAACTCCAGTTTGACCTCACCGAAAGTGCGCGGACGGTACGTTGTTTTCATTTCCATTTTCTTTCGAACAAATGGTGTGCGGTCATGCTGAAACCACGCCCTTGTTGCAGTCCCGAGCGGCAAAGCGAGCAACATTGACCTGGACAGACTTCTCGTCAAGTGGTTTCACGCGCACAGATGCGCCTCTCAGCGCGACGCTCCAGTTTAGCAGTCCTCTCGTGAACTCGATATCGGCTTGGCCGGAGCAGCAGGCCGATATCACCCGCAAATTGAAGAAGACGCAGAAATCTCTTCCCCCTTTCGGGTGGGATACAGAACCGGTGATGGGCACTGAGGTCATCATCGAGGAATCATTCGTTGATGTGTTCTGTGATCTCGTTTACGGCGGTGGATGGATGGACATAGAACGGGAAGATGTCGACCGGGAATGTAATTGGGCACTGGTGAGCATTGGTATTCGGTGGATTGTTTTATCACCGCCGCCCTAATTATCTCTCACCCTTCACAGATCGAATTCAAGTCCCTCCCGTTAGCGAGGTCCACTGTTTCCGGAGGTACGGACCCGCGTACATCTACGACCGTCTTTCTCTTTGAGGAGTTTGTGCCACTCGAATACCGCCAACAACTCTCCGCGGGTGTCCAGAACAAAAGAACGCTAGCCTCATTCTTCTCGCCGGGAAAGACCAAGCAGTGGAAGCAAGCCACTACGCTCAACGGGCGTCCCTATGTCGTTGGTCACGTTCCCAGGAGCCTCAGTTCCCGAGAGGTCGAATTCGAGGGTCTACTTCGCGGCAACAATAGTTCTACGAAAATCATCTCGCTGAGTCGCGATGGACCCGTGAAGCGAGACGTTACCCACTCTGACGCTATGTCCTCCATATCTCAGGCTTCGACGGTTCCACCACCATCCTCCTTGTTGACCCCCGTAACGAACCGTACTCCTCGCCCGCAAGTTATCTCCTCTCCTTTGTTTGTAGCCCACCGGGAAGGCGCGACTCTTCGTCCAAGTACCCCAACCACTCCAGCTGGTGCCACCAAGCGGCGTTTCCGGTTACCCAGTACGCTCACGCCCAACTCACGCACGTCCGGCTTGACCCCCTCCGTGGCAGAGGACATCGACTTTGAGACGCGGCTCGCGAGCTACAGCGATGACGAACTGAACAGCCTCAACACGAGCATCCGAAAGCAGTCAAAACATGAACGCCGCCGCTCCAAGGACGACGCGTGGGTGGACATTCTAGTCGCGAGCCATGACCGCCGCGCTACCAATCAAGACGCCGAGATCCGTCGTCCAGGCGGCCCGCGATCACGCAACTTTGTCAGCCGTCCAGACCCAGAAGTCGCAAGCCAGGAGGTCGCGCAGGTGCTCGCGGGCGTCCGAGGACATTCGCCGCCATTCGATGGAGATAGTGAGGCCGACATTGAGCCGATGAATGTCCCCCACCGTTCTAAGATGAACAACCGTGGGACCACACCACTGGACGACAGTTACGAGCCCACGATCCCGGAGAGCGAGGCGGAGGAAGTCGAGGAGCCGGAGGAAGAGGTGGTGCTTCAGCCGCAGCAGCATCAGCGGGCGGCGCGACGGCTAGGTTACTTTGACCTGCACCCCGAGCGCCGAGCCGTGCACCACGAAGAAGAAGCTCTCCACGAACTTGACATCCGCGCTCCTGTGGACTACGAGGTCGAACCTCCGCGCCGGAGCGACGTCACCACGGAGAGCGTCTATTCATCCTCTGGCGACCACACGCCGCCCACCTCACCCAAACCCGCCGTCGCGCGCCAGTTAGAGGTTGTCACCATGACGACGGCACGTACGCAGTCACCACAGCCCACTCCGAGCCCGCAGACAACACCGACGCCCTCTCCACGGGACTTGCAGCGCCAACAGGAAGTGCGTGACCGGCTGGCTGGGAAGCCCGGCCCGAAAGCAGGAGCGCTTATTGAGATGTACCGGCAACGGGAGCGCCAAGCGGCAGGTGGGCCTGGGGGCAACTCTTCTCCCAGTAGAATCAGTTCACAGCAGCAGCAGAAGTCGACGCAGGCGCAGCAAGCACAAGCGGCGAAAGAGTCGGCGGCGCTACCGACGCCGCCCGAGCCTGAACACGAGCTTCTTGAGCCTCCGTCACCCGAGCCGTCGGAAGTGGCGGAGGAGAGTGCAGAGCTCATGGAGCCGCCGAATCTCGATCTTGATCAGGGAAGGAGCAGTCCGTATCGGTATGTGCATGGTGCGCCGCTGCACAATGTTGTCGAGGAGGAAGAGGAGGAATAAGGGTGTGAGCGAGCACATCGATCGACGAAGAAAGTAAAGTTTCCCCGCCCCCTGCCTGCCCTCTGCATTTTATTTTTTTTGTGAAAGCCGACCATTCTCGTCCTCTCTCTCTCTCTTTGCTTCTCTTTTTCTTCCTTATGGCGCATATGAAATTTCTCCGTCATTAGTTTTAGTTTGCTGCTCCTGCCTTGCTACCCCACTTTCCTTGTCCCCCAACCCCCCCACCCCGTGGAACCCATGTTAATTTCTCTCTCTGGTCATCGATACCTATCTACCTATCCCTACGCTCCCTTTGACCTTGACTTTTTTTCTTTACAAGCAATAATGCACGCCAGCGCCAGCGCGTGAAATTATAGCCAACGTCGTTAAACGCTAAAACCAGTCTGACTATTCCCTTTTTTTTTTTTTGCAAGACCTTTGGCAAGACCGCCGATTTCGGCGTTTCATTATCTCCTTTTTCTTCCTTCCAATTCCAAGTAACTTAGTTATCAGTCACACTCCATGCTTACCTTCGCAATTTAACTTAAAACTCTATCGAAGCAACCCCTTCAGGCTTATACCGCTTTCCTTTTCTTTTTCGCGTGCATCAAAAGAAGTCGATGGAGGTATTCGGCGCAGTGTCTCGGTCGTAACTGCTATGATACAAATATACATATACGGGCTTCCTATCTAAAAGATAACGTTACCAGGAGGGCCCCGTGGGGTGCACGAGCCGATCGCGTGAGTAGCAACGCCCCTGATAACGCCACAAAAGGTCGGGTTATATGGATTTTGGTCAATTTTGGGCTTTTGGCCCTCGGGGATGGACTGGAGGTGACTCAAATGGGAGGGTGTCCCGGCATCCTCAATTGGGAGTCCAAGGTGTAAACACTGTAAGGACCATGTCCTTTCTGGACCCGAAGCGATAGGACTTACTACTTGTTGAGACAAGAGGCATGTTGTCTCGCGTTAACAATTTCCGTCTGTGTCTGCGTCCGTGTTTGCGTCTCAGTCTAGATTGTGTTTCCGCTTGTCTTTTTTCTCTTACTGTAATACCATCTACACTTCCCCTTGGGTCGACATCTATTTACTCGCTACAAAGGGTACCATATGAAAAATTTGTACAAACCCGGAAAAATAGTAAAAACATTCCTACAACCCATAGCAAGTTGTCCTGTGCGATGTCGTCTTCGTCATCGATTGTGTCGACATCTATTCCTGCGTGATAGCCGTAAAAGGCACTCGGCTACTGCAACGACTGCAATGTCTCAGGCTTTCTGAGTCATTCATAGTGGTTTATCACCGAGCACTGTCGTTCTCTTGTTTTTCTGGTCAAGTCCGCACCTTCTGTTCGTCCATCCATGATACTTGGTCTCTGTTGGTAAGGTCGGGCGTATAGGGCGATCCGGCCAAGTCGAGCCGGTCAGGTGACAGGGGTCCGAGAAGGGCCAGTACGGCCGGCGAAGGTGAGACGCGAAGTCGAGTGAGGGTAGAAGTTGAGCGCGAGAGAAGACAAAGCGACTTTGAGAGCTCGCTTTGGAGAGGGATACTTAGAAAGGTTTGAAGGCACACGAGGGATGAATAGAACGAGAACTGGATAGTGATTCAGGTAATAAACTAGAGACACTTTTTGTACAGGATTTTGTACATAATAATGAGAAATAACAATAAAGTAAAGCAAAAGTGAACAAACAGTCATAGGAGAGAAACGATACAAGTCGTAATGTGACGGAAGAGGTTCGAAGCGAAAGCGGTGTCGAAATGGAGTGGAAAAGGGGTGCGTGAGGCCCCTGTGGGCCTGAAACCGAAACTGCTTGCGATTGTAACGAAATCGAGTCCGGAATAACAGTAAAAGCAAAGAATAGAACGAAATAGGATCATACGAAACAAGATCTAATAGCTCCGAGAAACTCCTAAATGACCGCGAGCGTGCGCGGCGGATGTCTTGATGTCCGAGTGCGTTCTTGAACGCTCGGGTCGGCCGGGTCGAGCGTGCCGAAATCCAACAGTCTCTGGTCCATAGGTAGATCAGTAGCAGGTAAATGGCCAGGTTAGAACTTCGATTTTATTCACTCATCCAGAGTTTATGCATGAGCTTGCGACGTTCACTCCGCACAAGGCTACATGTATTATCGAGCTTATTGGTTCACCTTCGAGGATTCATCAGCAAAATGGAAATGACTTGTCATGACCTGTTGTTACTAGGGGTGGCTGGCGCAGGCTAAAATTGAGGGCTGCCAGTCTCGGCTAATACCGCCAGTAACGCCAGTAACATTCCATTTTCTTGATGCTTCGCAGGTCTCAAAATTGTACCCTAGCTCTCAATGATAGGCTGATGATTACCTATCGACACCGCTGCTGCTGCGATATGAGAATACCCACCTGTAACAAGTCCCAGCCATCGCCATCGCCAACACCATTACCGACGCAAAGGAATCCATCCGTAATGAATAATGCTTCGATGAACTCTTATCATTATCGGACCCCTAAGCAGAAACACACTATGCCTGCGGTTCCATCTAGGTATTAATACAAGTACTCCAATTGTGACCATGTACAAAAGTAGAAAGATCTAGGAGAGTTTCATGTTCACCCCCAACCCAGATATTACTTGGGCGGTGAAGACTTTTCCTGTGTACTGGTGGGATCCACATCAAAAGCTCATCATTGCTACCAAGTATCCATCCCTCATTACTCATCTTGGATTGGTCAGTGAATTCGACCTGTCCAGTAGTTTCCGTCTTGTCTGTTGCTAGTACGTCCAACATATGACTTGATCCGTGTCCTGATGAGGCGATGCTTGCCACTTTTTCTCCCGTCGTGGCATTCCACACACGAATTGTTCGATCCCAAGAGCCTGAAACGATGCGCTGGCCATCTGGCGAGAATGCCACAGACCAGACCGAAGATGTGTGTCCTGTAAATGGACCGGCCACTTCCTCTCCCGTCGTGGCGTCCCACACACGAATTCCTCGATCGTAAGAGCCTGAGACGATGCGTTGGCCATCCGGCGAGAACGCCACAGACTTGACCGAATCTGTGTGTCTAGTAAATGGGCCTGCCACTTTCTCTCCCGTCGTGGCGTTCCACACACGAATTGTTTGATCATCGGAGCCTGAGACAATGCGCTGGCCATCTGGCGAGAATGCCACAGACCAGACCCATCCCGTGTGACCAGTAAATGGGCCAGCCACTATCTCTCCCGTGGTTGTGTTCCACATGCGAATTGTTCGATCGTCTGAGCCTGAGACGATGCGCTGACCATCTGGCGAGAGTGCCACAGACGAGACTGAATCCGCGTGACCAGTAAATGGGCCCGCCACTTTCTCTCCCGTCATGGCGTTCCACATACGAATTGTTCGATCGTCTGAGCCTGATACGACGTGTTGACCATCTGGTGAGAATTCCACAGACCTGACCGAATCAGTGTGCCCAATATATGGGCTGGCAACTTTCTTTCCTGTCGTAGCATCCCACACACGAATTGTCCGGTCTTCTGAGCCTGAAACGATGCGCTGGCCATCTGGCGAGAATCTCACAGAGCAGACTGCATCCCTGTGTCCGGTAAATGGTCCAGCTACTTTCTCTCCCGTCATGGCGTTCCATACACAAATTTTTCGATCTTTTGAGCCTGAGACGATGCGCTGGCCATCTGGCGAGAATCCGACGGACCAAATCGAAGACTTGTGTCTAAATTGGCCTGCCTTTGTTTCTCCCGTCGTGGCGTTCCACACACGGATTGTTCGATCGTCTGAGCCTGAAACGATGCGCTGGACCATCTGGCGAGAATACCACAGACCTGACCCAACTTGTATGTCCAGTTAAGGGGCCTGCCACATTCTCTCCCGTCGTGACGTTCCACACACGAATTGTTCGATCATCTGAGCCTGAGGCAATGCGCTGGCCATCTGGCGAGAATGCCACAGACCAGACCGAATCCGTATGACCAGTAAATGGGCCTGCCACTTTCTCTCCCGTCGCAGTGTTCCACACACGAATTGTTCGATCGTCTGAGCCAGAGACGATGTGCTGACCATCCGACGAGAATGCCACAGACCAGACCGAATCCGTGTGACCAGTGAATGGGCCTGCCACTTTCTCTCCCGTCGTGGCATTCCACACACGAATCGTTTGATCGGAAGAGCCTGAGACGATGTGTTGGCCATCTGGCGAGAATGCCACAGATGAGACCGAAGACGTGTGTCCAGTAAAAGGGCCGACCACCATATCTCCCGTCGTGGCATTCCACACGTGAATTGTTCGATCGGAAGAGCCTGAAACGACGCGCAGGCCATCTGGCGAGAGTGCCACAGACATGACCGAAGACGCGTGCCCGGTAAACGGGCCGGCCTCTATCTCTCCCGTCGTGGCGTTCCACACGCGAATTGTTCGATCTTTCGAGCCTGAGACGATGCGCTGGCCATCTGGTGAGAATGCCACAGAAGTGACCGAATCCGTGTGTCCGATAAACGGGCCTGCCACTTTCTCTCCCGTTGTGGCGTCCCACACACGAATTGTTCGATCCTCTGAGCCAGAGACGATGCGCTGGCCATCGGGTGGGAGTGCAATGGAACGGACCTTGTGCCCAATACTTGAGATCACCATCTCGGATGATGGCCAATGAGACAATCGCCCGCGTTTCACGCGTAAGGTCCGAGGAAATGAGCTGGAATAATGTGCAGAGACAAGAGAACTGGTCGGTGCAAATGGTAGAGCAGAAAGATAGACATGTGGAGCACTCTTTGCCATGGCAATCCCGAAATACCGGACAAACGCAGAGGCGTCATTGATGAATGCCCGCAATTGCTCTGTTTCCACATGAGAAACCTGCTGCGATCATAGCTATTAGTTGCTTGTCTGCCTCGTCGGACCAATGGTTACACTCACACCTTGACCAGAGACTAGCCACACATCCAGAGATGACAATGCCGGTAAAGCAAGACGCACATTGCTTGTCAAGCTAAGCGCCTCCAGCCATAGGAGAAAATTATTGTCGAAGAAGGCTCGAAGTTTGTCAAAGAGATCGGCTTCGAAATTTGAACATTTCAAATGACCGCCCCAGTATCGACAGGCATACAACAGAGCAGGCGGAATATGTTCGGCAATGCGCGATTCAAGGTCTTGGACATCGCTGTTGGCAAGATATGATGATTCGAGGTTGCAGATGTTGAACTTGAGGCCGTGAAGCACTGAACCGAGACAGGAATGGGCCAAATGACGATGAGAATGGCGAAGGTCAATGTAAAAGTCGCCGCACTTCTCTTCGTTTGTTAGGAAATCGCGGAATGATGTATGGAGAGGAACAACGGGAAGGTTTTGATCAGATGAATTGACATTACTCAGCAACGCGCTTAGGCGACATAGCATTCTAGGGACAGATTCAGGATCGGAGTTGTCACCAATAGAAGCGTGCTGACGTAGAGCGATGAGGGAACGAATGGAGAGCGGTTCAAATGCAGTAATGAGTTGTCCCATGACAGAGCGGAATAGACGCTGCGCTCCTTGGTCCCCGAAGTATCCTTGAAGGACTTCTTTGTACAAACCGTCCAATGGATCGGGTCTATGATGACCCACCGTAGGTTTTAAAAGGTGCTGTATGCATTTTATCCTGCTAAAATCAAAGAATCCGGGAGGGTCTAGGATGTATCTACACGCAACCGCCGCCCACTGAAAGGATCCCTCCGCCTTTGTTGCCAGCGCAGCGCAGTAAATATTGAGCTCTTCGGAGAGAAGCGTCGTACGGAGAAAGGTGAGGATATCATCATGAGTTTCAGCAGCTAGCTTCAGATCATCCATGTATTTGATGCGGACTGACGGAGCTCCAATGAACGCAGATCCGATACTGTCCTCTGGCCGTGAGGTGATCAACAAACGGAAGTTCGACGGAAGTCTCGAGAGATTTTTAGCAAGAAATTTGTGTAACCCGTTTCCACCAGTCACATCCCCGCTCTCGTCCAGGGCATCGATCACAACAAGAATAGGACCGATGATGTGCAGGTCCTTAAGCGGCTCCAGGATAAGGGATTGAAAAAGCGTGGGATAGTCACGTGTACCGACTCGAAGAGAAGTGTTGTCCTTGATGACCTCTCCAAGTGCGGCTTTAAATGAGGGATAGCGGTCGGAGAGATCGCGAGCAAGAGTCGTAAAGAGGTGGTAAGCTTCGCGTTTGGACTGCTCCTTACGTAAAAAGATAAATGATGATGTAAGACGGTGCAATTTGTCAAAACGACGCGCGATCTCATGTGCGATGGATGACTTTCCCATGCCTGCCCGACCAAAAAGCACGAGACTACGCTCAGAGTCGGGATTGTCCACCCAATTAATGATGAAGTCCAAGAAGGCTATGCGTGTTCCGGGAAGACAGCCTTTCTCGGGTGTGAAGCGCGAACCTGTCCCATATGGTATTTCTCTGATTTTTGCATCTAGCTCTGTGACAATCCTTAGATCGATAACCCTTAAGGTATCAGGACTACGTACCGGCGTCTGAGACTTGGCTTGATACCCACTTTAGTCGGGTAGCCATCCCATCAAACTGACTTGAAATGTTGCCAACTTTGGAAGAAATTATTCCCACATCGTCCAGAATTTGGAGTGCAGTTATCTCTGTAGTGATGGTTGCCTCATCTAAGAAGGCCTTTCGGAGTTCCAGAAGGGCGATGCGAAAGTCCTCAATTTGTTTGTTGACTTGGCCTCCAATATTCTTCAACATTCGCTTCCCTACACGGCAAGTTTACGTCGGCCACTAAAATGCGTGAAGATTACGTACAGAATTGCGAGTCCTTTGCATACGATTGGATAAAGTCACAGCAATTGCAGACATGCTGCAACATAAGCGTAAGGATTTGTGCCTGCTTGGACTCACGCCCAATGGCTTTGAAAGTGTGTTCCTGGCCTGTGAAATCAAACGCATCGTGCATAGTGACAAGTAAGGTCCGGATGTTGTCATCACGTTGAAACTGTTCTAGGAGGGCCTAGCAACCAAATAAACCGATTATAAGTATTTCTGTGCTACGATAACGCAAATAAGATCACCTTGGGGATCGCAAAAATTAGACCATATGTCATCTTTGCATATGGGTGAAGCTTAGAACGGCTCAGTCAAGGATTGGCACAAAGGACATTGCACGCACTTCTGCGACTGGGCTCAGAGTATCCATGACCCATTTGATTCTCTCAAGAGTACCTTCCCGTGTATTCGAGAGGTTAATCGTCGTTATGGCTCCATCGGCGTCACGGAGAGCATTCTTTGCAGGTGGCATTCCCGCACTGCCTACCGGCTATTGGTGGTATAGAGGTGGTAATTTCGCCTAGAGGGCGATCCTTCGGAGATGAGAGTGTTTCATTGCTGGCTGAGATGGTGGTTCGAGTGGATTTCATGGAGTCTTGGGTCATAGTGGGCCTCATAGCTTCTCCAGCACCGACTAAATCACGCATCCTCGGATGGGAAGTCGTGTTCGGTGACACACTAACCGTTAAATAAAGCGTGACCTGGCTGCGTCGACTGTCCAGTTTGTCCGCCGCCGTTGGTAAGGACAAATGGAAAGTCTACACTCGAGAGGTCAGCTACGCGAACGAGCGAGGTTTCTAATAAGAAACGAACTAATTTGGGATTCGACAGGTGTCATATCATGCGTTCCGATAAGGATATCTCGACCTGCAAACCGCGCCGCATAGAGGCACAGTACAAGACGTGAAGAAGGTTGTACATAGCTGAACAGAAGTCTCAGCGGAAATAAAGAGGACGACGAAAAGAATGTCTTACAAGGCATCAACGTTCTCATTCCAGACCACCGTCGGTCCCTCGGTCGGAACGCTTGACGTCTTCTTTTTCGTCGTCTGACTGGCTACAGTAACAAAGAACTGCCTCTTTTTGCCAACCCGGTTTTTGATATTGGGAACATTGAACGCTCGGAGGACTAAGAAAGAGACCAAAGGATTATCGGGGAATCATCGATCAACGACTCAGAATTAAATACATACCCTTGACCTCAACACACAGGTGGGATGGGCTTCCCTCCGATTCGGCAATCTGAGTGCTGTCCGAGCACAATTCTGGATCCGATATCACGGGAAAAGCAAAGGATTGAACGCACCTCATTCCAGAGTTATCCGATGCAGAGGGACCTAGGCTGGTGTAATTGTCATTGACGGAGATCCACGGCCAATGACTATTTACGCACGGATTCGACATATCTTTTGTGAAACTAGCCATACGAGAACTTGAATCTTACTGTAGAGTTCGCTGACAGAAGAGCGGGGTACTCGGGCAGAAGGGTCTTACGTAAGTTAGGCCCGCATGTAGTACACTCAAAGAAGGGTATTCTTCTCTGCGTTCATGTTGAACGTTCACCGATCACCGGTTCACCAACCAGCCAGAAGTCATTTGTTATGAGTATCGCAAATCCAAGAACGATTATATACAATATGTACTCCTGCTTTAGATGGGCACAAATAAACACGCTTCGAACTAATAATCATGCAGTAATTGGTGATTACGGTTCAACGTAAGAGAAGGGTTGCGTCGTACTGTAACGCAATGCAGGGCAGCCTGCGCCCAGGGGCGACGACGCCACTTGTCCGCGGATGTAACTCCCACCCGACCACGCAACTTCGAAGGAGGGCCGGGAAGGAGAGCAAGGGGTTAACGGCCCCACAGCAACGTGTGTGGCCGGTTTTTTTGGGGTTCGGGCGGTTGGATCTGTGCTTGGTGAACGGCCCGTTTACTGTCAGCGGCTTTATGCAAGTAGCATACTGTTGCGCGCTTTTGACAGAAACACGAGGAGAGAGATCGCGCCTAGACGGTGTGATGTCGTATAGTATGCCCTGCACAAATACCGCTCAATGCACCTCTTAGTTTGACGCTTTTTTGGCCACACAAAGAACGACAAAGTGGTTTTGCCATACCTCCTACAATTAGCGGCAGGTATGTTCGTGAGTGCAACATACCGTGTCAGTACTGTATTTACACATATGCTCGCTCACCACTCGGTCAGGACGATCACTGGAATATTTGGACGGCGTCCAAGCGATGCGGGTATTGTCTCACTCGGCTGTCGTCTTACATTGTGTTGTAGTCGTCATCTGTCACACATCGGACGTTGGTGGAAGCAATGGTCACAGTTCAACAAACAGCGCGACGAAAGGGAACCGAGTATGTGCAGACAGAGAAATGCGATGCCAGATAAAGTGTAAAAACAACTGTCTGACTCCGACGGCAATGTGTGTGAGGCGGTGCAAGAGAAAAGTCCACTCATATTTGGTGAGTGGGCGAGAACGACGATTGGAGCGTGACTGATCCGTGACTCCTTCGTGACGTAGACCGTCTTATCACGTGATCTTCCTTAAAAAGGAGCGTCAATTCAAAAACGTCCGAACTGCTACCGACTGTTCAGTTTCCTACAATTTCCTACCGTAGAAGCTTGCTTTCTTTTCCTCCGAAAAAAAAAAACGCTAGACGCGAATGGCATCGTTCCTGCGCAGCTTCACTACTTCTGCTTCCGCAGCAAAAACGCCTCTGTAAGTATCAATTCATCAGACGTTCTTCGATCCGCGTTTTGCTGACTCGGGGTTTCTTCTCTCTCTCTCTCCCCTTTGCACACTCCCTCTCGCGTGTGTGCGTACGTGCAAACTGCGACGGGGCCTAGGACGAACGTGTTTGTGCGTCACTTTCTTTTTTTTTCCCGCTTGGCATTCCGAACGCTGACGAGCAACCCAACCCCTTCGTATTTTGGTTGTTCCGTCCGTACGACCACGTCACATCTACACCCGTCACCGCGTTGCCACCGCTACGATATGCGCAGTTTAACATCGCCATCGACTCGAAGCCAGCAGGCCGGATCGTGTTTCGCCTGTTCGATGACGTGGTGCCGCGCACGGCGCAAAACTTCCGCGAGCTCGCGACGGGCCAGCACGGTTTCGGGTATGCGGGCAGCTCGTTCCATCGGATCATCCCCAACGTGTGTACAATACATAACTCGAACCTTTTCCATTTTCTTAACCGATCCGCGTGCGGGCGTGCCTTAGTTCATGATACAAGGCGGTGACTTTACGCGGCATAATGGGACTGGCGGACGCTCGATTTACGGAGAACACTTCCAAGGTGCGTGCTATGACGTGGCACGCGCGCGCACTGCTCCCGCTCGCCGCGGGGGAAGTCGTTGTCTGTGCGATCGTCGGGTGCAGAGAAGCTGACGCCGAATTTCCACTATCTCATAGATGAGAACTTTAAGCTAAAGCATGACCGGCCTGGACTGCTCTCCATGGCCAACGCGGGATCTGACACGAACGGTTCCCAGGTACGTCCTGAGATTGGCTGGCATATAGGGGTCCGTGCGGATACTGAGTTTGTGTGGCAGTTCTTCATCACTACGCAAGTGACTTCATGGCTCAACGGCAGGCACGTGGTGTTTGGAGAAGTGGTCGAAGGCATGGACGTTGTGAAAGCCGTCGAGGCTGTTGGGTCAGATTCCGGCGCTCCGAAGCGCCAGGTGAAAATTACGTCCTCGGGCATTGCGTCCTGATTTTCGTAAAGTCATCGGGTTTCATACCGCCCATAGTACTCATATAACCCCGCTCTACAAGTGTGAGAATGACAGTTCTCAAAGTCGAGTACTTATTAGATGTGATGTCCCATGTGGGTTACACGCCCACACCACGATCAGCCTTCTTTGGCAGATGTGGCACTAGCCGCTGTCATATGACGTCCTTCGATTGAGAACATACGAAGATTGTGGCAAAAAAAGAAACCGAAAGGCATTATGCTTCTCTGTTCAGGCTAAACATATTTCCCGTTAACACCCATCGCGCGTGAGATGGGCACGGAATGGTCGCTTGGGGAATGTAATTCGGAAGGCTCTTACATCCCGCCTTGTGCCGTGGTAGAGAATGCAAGGGACCGATCACCAGAAACGGAATGCAGGATGAGCGACACGCTGCATTGGTGATACGTACCACTTATTTGGTGTCTTCGATTAACCTGAAGATTAGATCCGACCCAGAACAGAAGCAGTAGAGTAGATCCGGACGAACGCACGTCTATCCTCGAATACCTTGCGCTCAAAAGGCCAATGCCAGTCGCACCACCTCCCTCTTTACTCCCGCTCCCTCTCTTCACACCTCTACAATGCAATCCCTGCACCCCCCATCGCAGACCGCTGCAGAGGTCCCTATCGAGAAGGTCTCCCCACTCTATGATGGTCGTCGTGCCCCACTCACCCTTAACATCATCGTCGTCGGCGCAGGCCTCGGCGGCCTCGCTGCCACCCACTCCCTCGCGCAAGCCGGCCACCGCGTACTCCTCCTCGAGTCCGCCCCCGTTCTCGGCGATGTCGGCGCGGGCATCCAGGTCTCGCCGAACCAGTCGCGGCTCCTTATCCGATGGGGCCTCGGTCCCGCGCTCGCCGCTACCGGCGTGCAGCCCGAGGCGATCGTCTTCCGCCGCTACAACACAGGCGAGCGCGTCGGGTATAGTCGTTGGGGTAGCGACATGATCCCCGAGTACGGCGCGCCGTACTACCACATCCACCGCGCCGACTATCACACGCTCCTACTCCGCCTCGCCCGCTCCACCCCCGGCGTCCATATCCGCCTCGGCGCCGCCGTCAGCGACGTGCAGCCGGACCCCTCCATCGAGGGCGGGCCTTCCGTCACGCTCACGTCGGGCGAGGTCATCTATGCCGACGTCATCATCGCAGCGGACGGCGTCAAGAGCACGGTACAGAAGATCGTCACGGGTCGCGACGATAACCCGACGCCCACGGGCGACGCTGCGTACCGCGCGACGATCCCGACCGACCTCATGCTTCGCGATCCCGAGCTCCGCCCGTTCGTGGAGACCCCAGAGATGACTGGTTGGATGGCTCCTCGCCGCCACCTCATGGCTTATTGTATCGTACGTTCCTTTCTCGGCAAACAAGGTTTCGGTGCTATGGATGACAAATTCGAATTTCTGGGGATCCGTGATGTAAAATACAGCGCGCGAAAAGAGAGTACAACTTGGTGTTGCTCCATCCAGACGACGGATCCGTCGAGTCGTGGACAGAGGAGGGCAGCGGTGACAAGATGCGTGCCGACTATGCGGACTTTGAGCCACGGTGAGTTACCGTCACTCCCAAAGACCTGTCTACTGTATTGACGTGCTCGTTATGTTTTAGCGTTCAAAAGCTCTTGAGCTTCGTAAAGTCGACACTCAAGTGGCGCCTCATGGACCGCAGCCCCCTGTTGACCTGGGTACACCCAAAAGGGCGGGTAGCGCTCCTGGGTGATGCGTGCCATCCAATGCTTGTTCGCTTCCACCTCTGATATTAGGTGGCGTCAAGCTGACATCCCAATCCACTTAGCCTTATCGCGCACAGGGCGCTGCGATAGCCATCGAAGACGCCGCCGTCATTGGAGACCTGTTTTCACGCGTCTCATCCTTGAAGCAAGTCCCCGCTCTCCTCCAAGCATACCAGGACCTTCGGTATGTACCTCATCCCCAGCCGTCTGTTTGTTTTGTTTTTCTAATCTAGACACCAATCCAGGTTGCCGCGTGCGACGGCGACGCAGCAGTCGTCCCGCCTAAACCAGAAGATCTTCCACCTTCCCGACGGGCCCGAGCAGCGCGAGCGCGACGCGGCGATGCGCGAGGCGATGGCAGCGGAACTCGAGCGTAAGCCGATCTCGGCGCAAGGCAACCCGAACCAGTGGGCGGACCGCGCGAAGAATCGGATACAGTTCAGCTATGACGCGTACGCCGAGGTCGAGCGGTGGTGGACGAGCGGCGGGCGCAAGCGAATCGAGGCGCTCGGACGTGCCGAGACGCCACTCAGGACGCGGTTGTGAAACAAGCACACCCTTCTCACTCTGCGCTCTGCGCCTATGGTTTGTTCGCGCAAGGAGACTTGCCAACAAAGGGGAATGCTCGGATCGACTCAACACGCATCTGTCTTATCTTCGCTTCCCTATTCATCATTCGCCGTACCGGCCTTTCACCCTACCCTCCACGGTGCGATATCCACGCTGACTTCCCTCCCACCACAAATCTGTATTTTTTGTAGTTGTCATCATTAGTATCGTCGTTTTGTACACTTCTACATTGTTCCATATAGAATGTACATTTGTACGAAGATGCAATTTTCCAGTTTTTTCATGACAACTTTTGTGTCAGTCTTGTGAATCGGGTCTAACGGGCCGGCTTGCAGGGATCACTTCGTATATTGGATGCTGGATAGACTGAGAAATCATTGAGCTTGCAAGAGACCGTTGACGATGCCTGACGATGCCGGTGTGGAAAGAGGCGAGGACGACGAGTGCCTTACGCTAGATTCGATCTTCCCTGTGAGTCGTCCGCCCCCATGATATCTCCACCATCATCAATCCACCATCATCATTAATCATCTCACATATTCCTACCCTATTATATAGGAACCGCCGCGCCCAATATCACCTGAACCGACGATCGCGGTATATGAGAGAAGCGTCCCCGACGCCACAACCGCTGGAACGCCGCACGCTCCACGCCCGTGGAACACGATCACAGTGCGGCTCGTAGGGAGCCACCCGCTCTGGGGTCACTACCTGTGCGTGGCGTGCCTAACCTACACTCTCACTAAGAAACTCCCGCAGATGGAACGCCGCGCGCGCGCTGGCGCGCTACCTCGAGCGCACCCCGACGCTCTATCGCGAGCTCAACGTGCTCGAGCTCGGCGCGGGCGCAGGCTTGCCCTCGCTCATCGTCGCCAAGAGCGGGGCGCGGAACGTGCGTGTTTCTCGCTTGAGCCCTCTACGTCCTCATTGATGGTGTGGGGTGGTGTGCAGGTGGTACTTACGGACTACCCCGATCGCGCGCTCGTAGATAATATGGCGCATAACGTCGCACAGAACGTCGCCGTGCACGACGACGCCGACGTCACGGTGCTCGGTTACATATGGGGCCGCCCCGTCGAGCCTCTCTTCGAGCCGCTGCTGTCCGCGTCGACAGACGCAGATGCGAAGTTCAGCTTGATCCTGCTCTCGGACCTCATCTTCAACCACTCACAGGTAAGGGGCTCACACTTGTCAGGCACACACCACGAAGGCATTCTGAAACGGGGGTTTTTTTTTAAAAAAAAGCATCACGCGATTCTCTGGACGTGCGAGCGCACGGTCGCGCCAGGCGGGTGCGTGCTCGTATTTTACACGCATCATACGCCCCGCCTCGCCGAGCGCGACCTGGCGTTCTTCGAGATGGCTAGGGAGACAGGGTGGGTGTGCGACAAGGTGCTGACGGAGCGCTTCGCGGTACGTTTGGTGGTGTTCCCCCTGAGTTTCCGTTTCATGCCGGTTGTTCATATGAACAAACGTTCTAGCCTATGTTCCCGGATGACACGGGAGAGGAGGAGGTGCGAGCTACAGTGCACGGGTGGAAGCTCACGCGCGTAGGAGGAGATTAGCTATTTCTAAAAGTAGTACTTTGGTAGAGACGAGAAAGAAAACATGGCGGAGGTAGAGTGGGTTGTTCGAATTGGCGACACGTGATTGGGTAACCCGCACACGTCCGAAGACGACCGACGACATCTCCCACCCGAACCCCCTCACACACGCCGAAAATGGCCTCCAATGTCGTCCTGCGCCAGTCTCTAGCAGCCATCAAGCGTCCCCTCGTCCTCCAACAGCTCGGTGCGTCAGTCTTTCTCTTTCACCCCTCTTCGGACTTTAAGACAAATGGCCCCACAGCACGCCGCTCGACCACCAACTTTGCCTACGTTCCTGGCGGTCGTACGCCCCTCTCGCTTCTCCACCGCCTACCTACTAATTTAACACAACTTTTTTTTTGACTAGCGATCTACAAGGGTACAGTGAACGACCCGACAACGTTCCCGCCGCCGTCCAAGTCACACGGCTCGTACCACTGGTCCTTTGAGCGCCTCCTCGCCGCAGGCCTCGTCCCGCTCACCACCGCCGCATTTGTCACTTCCGGCTCGTCTGCGCCCCTCCTCGACGGGCTCCTCGGCGTCAGCCTCATCGTGCACAGCCACATTGGCGTGCGTTTTCCTATCTCCTCGTCCCCCACACACATACTAAAACGTTCTGGATAGTTTGATGCGGTCTTGGTGGACTACGTCCACAAACGCAAGTTCCCTACGCTCGGCCCCTTGCTCTCTTGGACGCTGCGCGTGACGACCCTCGCTGTTGGCGTGGGTGTGTACCAATTCAACACGAACGATATCGGTGCGTTGTCCGCATCTACAACCACACGTGCGCGTGCGAGAGAGCGTGCACACACTCTCGCCCGCCACTTCCTTCGTAACTGATGTTTATCTCCAGGTTTGACGGAGCTCATCCGCCGCGTATGGACTGCATAGGCGGCTTCTCTCTATATTAAACTACCCGTGTGTACTAGAACCAACCATCGGCACCAAATTAAACCTTTTCCCTCCCTTTTGAAGAATGAAAAAGAAAACAACAAGAAAGATGAACTTCATATTCACATACAAAGACTATATGCGCATGGATCCTAAAAAATTACTAGTTTGGGTGCGTATGGTACGAAAGCAAATAATCGAACGGTGATATAGGGATACAATTGGAAGGAACACCTTCGTCAATCAGTCACTGGATTCCTGCTGCCATCGTCGTCATTTTGGACTCATTAAAACATGTCGTCATCCGTTCCCCAAAGTACGTGCGGCGCCACCCCCACGGTGTTGATGTGATCTTTTGAGGTAACGGGTATCTGCCACAACGTGGCCAAAGATACTATGCGATGCCGGCACCTACCGGCAGTATCACCGCTGTTGACAGGACGAATCAAGTATGTCAGCTATATGAACTCACTCCCCGAACGGAAAGTCCAACTCACCAAGACGCGTGAGCACCCGGTCGAGCAGATGCGCTGCGGAAAAGAGCGTCGCGGTCTTGGCGATCACGTCGACGACCGTGGTGTAGAAGAACATGGTGGAGAGGTGGAATGTGGCGGTAGTATGCCGTGTTGTGGTGGTGATGAGGACGCTCGGCACGGGAAAGGAGGACGGCTAGTAACGGAACCACTTTTGCAGCAGCGTGCGGGCGCGGTGTTGGGGGCTTTGAGTGTGTGCAAACGAGTGAGTTCTTGGGTCGATTGGTTCAGTGTGGGAGATGGGAGGGCGCCTTGAGAGAGAGAGAAGCTGAAGGATAGGGGTTCAAAGTGGGTTTGATATATACTCTGATTTAGCTGGCTGACTAGAAATGGGCCCTTGGCCCAGCAAGGGAAACTTGTCGCGACTGTACCATCGGAGTTGTACGGGGAGCCTGCGGGGGAGGGGGGGGAAACAAGGTTTCGCAATTGCCGCCCGTGCATGCACGCATGCGTCCATTCATGTGAGCATTCATGTGAGCATTATTACTGTATATATTTGGTCCACCTACAGAGCATATGACGTTCTCTTTCATTTTGGAATCATAGAGAGGACACTACAACCTCCGTTTTCCCTCCGTCGTCCACCCAGCTCGGGTGTTCCAGATGAGTTTTGCAATTGCAATTGCAAGTGCCTACGCACAGTCGTCGCCTGCACTCGGAGCCCCGGAGGAGGGGACTCGGCTCCGCTGTCCTAGAACAGAATCGGTCCAGAATAGATCCGTGAGTATGACTGAGTCAGAACGAGTGGAAGCTGTGGAACAGGGATCTCGAATCGAATCCACATATTAAAGGGCTAGGCCCCGGAAGAAAGGCCCGAGCTCCGAAGCCCAAAGTTTCAAAACATTGTGCAGTGCGCCATATATATGCAAGGGTGAAATAGGCACTATGCGTCTTGCTGCAATCACTCTCAGTTCTGCATCCAAAGGGAACTGAAATTCCTCTGTGATGATCAGCGCAGCTCAGTAGGTGTAACTACAGGGAACATCGATTTGCCATTCCTATCGGGCCCGGGCACCTTCGCGTTGCTTCCCAACTTTCCTTTTCTGGGACGCTATAAACTCCACAACCAAACACTGTCGCAGAGTGACGCGAACGGTGTTCCTCGATCTTCCTCGATCCTATCATGAGTAGCTCCAATTCCGTTTGCACCCGTTGCGGTCCCCAGTGGGCCTTTTCAGTACTACAGGCTTTGAACCATATATCCCAAGGGTAAAGGCGCAATTCCCAGCGGAATCGCACTAGTACAAAAGTGTAAAGTCTCGTGAGTAAGTTAGACATGTATGGGGTCGACAGACCGGACATATGACTCAGGTGGTGGTGCGTGCCAAGGCGAATAACGAGCGAATGATGACATGTACTGAGTACTGGCAAAGTGGAATCGTCGCAGAGCCCACACGAGGAGCCGAAATCACACCTGGGCGTGCAGTAGTAACAAGCTGTGTCGTCGAGACCCAGATACAGTAAATCCGAAATGTTTGAGCCGCATGATTGCTAAAAAGTCTGGTACGGACTAAGTAGTTGGCTCTACAGCAAAATCCAAAACAGGGGGCACCTTACCAACTACAGCTGAATCCAAAACAGGGGGCCCGGAAGTAAGAGCATGTTTAGGCGGAGACTGAATTTGATTCCGGACCAGCCGGACCGGTCGTGAGTTGTCCGGAATATGAGGTGTTGAACACCAACCACATAAGGTGCTCATAGTAGTTCCGTGATGGCGTGACCTTTGTGACCCTCCTCCCCTCTGCCCACTTATCCACATTCTGCACAACTAGTAATGACTAAGAAATCCAGGAGAAGAAATCACTCTCGAGGTGCTGATCTTGAGGCTCAGTCTCAGGACGAAGGTGTGCATTACAACTTGTCTTGTACTCTCCACTCACCCTTCTTTACAAAGAGGTCGGACAGAGAGGATCTCATGAAATGAGCACCCGAACTTCCTGGACGAAATGGCAAAGCTTCGGGAGCCACTGGAAGCATTCTACCAGCAAGGCAAGCAGCCCGCTGAAGATTGGGCTGACTCATCAACTCGGTCGCAGTCCCAGGTCCCAAAAGACAAACCCACCAATTCTGGTGAGTTTCCTAGTACACCAGCGACTTTGGACCTAACATATTACAAACAAACAGCTGACAACCATCAAACTGGCGACCTGTAGTACTCCCGGTGACACACCCCTGAGATGCCTCCCATGATCGGAGATTTCGACGACAGCGCCAACGCCTTGTGGTCTCTTCACATGAAGGAAGCGAAGAGCCATGACAAAGCCCGAATCCAATCCTTGAAAGACGATATGGACGGCGTCCTCATATTTGTGTGTATTTGATCTATATTTCTACCCAGTATTTTAGCTGATGCGTGATCGCCCTAGGCCGGTTTATACTCTGCTGCTCTCGTTTCCTTTATCACTGATAAGGTTCACGATCTTAAAGTCAATCCTGCCCAGCAGATGGTCTACTACCAGCAACAGAATGTTGCGCTACTCGCGCAGATATCTCAACAGGTCTCTTCTATCTCCCCACAGGTTTCTATCCCATCCACTCCACCTCTACCTTATCCCGATTTCACTCCAAAATCGTCTGATGTCCGGGTCAACGCCTTTTGGTTCATGAGCCTCGTGTTCAGCCTTTCCGCTGCGCTCCTCGCAACCCTTGTTCAACAATGGGTACGAGACTACATGGACGTGTTTCAGCGGTATAGCAATCCTCTGAAGAGCGCTCGACTGCGCCAATATCTTTACGAAGGTGCAGAGGGATGGCATATGCCAATGGTGGCGGAATTTGTGCCGGGATTTGTCCATTTTTCCCTCTTCTTATTCTTCTTGGGTCTCGGCGACTCCCTCTTTGCTCTTAACACGACCATTGGCAC
Source organism: Lactarius psammicola (assembly GCA_025769895.1). Classification (NCBI taxonomy): domain Eukaryota; kingdom Fungi; phylum Basidiomycota; class Agaricomycetes; order Russulales; family Russulaceae; genus Lactarius; species Lactarius psammicola. Next base: position 11,402 of record WTXK01000032.1, on the reverse strand, counting down.
CACCACGATCGTTCCGATTGCCTATTTGTGGGTTTCTCTACATCTTGAGCACGTTTACTCCCATCGTGAAACCCCAATCTCCATTTCAAAACCCATTTTCCCGCATGATCTGGTATCTGAAGCAGAAGGTGCATCCGCGAAGCTACTCCGATCGGGCGTCTGGTGGTACTCGTAAGACGGTGAGCTCGAACATGTCTGAAGGGCGCGCACAGCTGGCGATGGAAGAGAATGAAGAACGCCAAGGTCGCGACGTTCAGGCAATCCGATGGTTGATCGATAATAGTACAGAGGACGACGAGATGGAATCATTTGTGATGGCTATCCCCGGCACTTTTACCTCGAAATGGGGCGTCGAAGTATGGGGCGAGGTTTCGAAAGTAAAGCGATATGAAGACACGAATTTCAGGTCAAACGGCTTGCACCTCACACCCAGACCGCACCACAGTTCCCCACTTCCACAGCGCACCCATCCCCGTAGCCTCCTTCGTCTCTTTGAACGTCCTGGGATACGTACTGCAGGCGACATCCCCCACCACGAGACGGTGACCCAGTCAATACCTCATGCGCCTAACGATCCTCAAACAGCCATTTACGACCTTTGCAAACGCGTGCGGCACCTAGTTGATACATGCAACAATCGCAGCGTATTTGTAAACGAGGAATTGTGGCGCAAGCGTGCACGCGGATGCGTTGGGGCGGTGGCATCACTCGTGTTCTATGCCGATATCAGACTGGAACTGTTTGGAGATCTCGGAAGCTTACTCAGCGAACTAGGTGGATTCGAGAAGAATCGTGCGCTATATCCAGCGGGATCTGACCAGTCGTTTGTCACGCACTGGACATGCCTATCTCTTCTGGTCGTCACCTCAGGGATTTCAAACCATGATTCTATAGAAGCATATGCGCGTACAGCTATCGATCAACTCTCCCGGTTCCAAGTGGAAGGCGGCGGCGGACAAACAAACCACGGTGACGTCGATGAAATGGCGCTCGAGAATGCCCGAAGGATTGACAATTATTTCGAGACCGCTTTCCAATTTTGCATGCGTAAACTGTGCAGAGAAATCAGACCGGGCGATGTGGGATGGATGGACGAGGTGAGGGAGGCTCTGGCAAGCAATCACGAGGCCGACATTTCCATGCTCGAATGCATAGCCCCTGCGGCGGACCAGATGGAGTCGATCGATATGTCCCTTTCTGAGGTCAACGGTATCATTCGTTCTGTTGACCATGGTTTGAATCTAAACCTGCCTGGTGTATCTTTCGACGAGTTCAAAGAGACAGGACTCATCCAGCCAACCCGTTTCTTCAATCTTTCAGACCCCGAACGACAAGAATTCACACCGCAGTTCATATTCCTGCGTCAGCGCCTTCGCCTTTTATGCTCCTATGCCCAACCATTCCGCGACATCGTCGACAGAAAAATCAATGGCGTCCACGATAAGGTCCTTGGCAGCCTGCATACCCTGTGGGACAACGCAAATCGTGGGCGGTCAATCGTTCATCAACGACAACTGATGGAACGACAACTATGGCGCCTGCAAGATCTCCGTGACGGTGGTGGCTTCGGATTTTCGGTCGAACTTTTCTTCCTTGTGCTCCCACGACTGTTATCCGTGGCGTCATCGCGGGACACCCACTCCGCCCTTTATATTAGAACGTTCAGAGACATCACATCCGACTGGAGGCAACACAAAGATTCTATCGGAACACAGCGTGTCATTCTTAACATCGTCTGCGACATGGCTGACCCTTACCGTGGCATCTTTTCTAATCGCAAGTACCCAGAATACATCACCGACGAGCTTCTGAAACTGTTGCGGAACATGGTGGAGGAGCAGTCCGGTTCACATATTGACGACGCGATGGAGGACTTGGGGCGGCCCGATGTAGACAAACTGTTTGCGGACAGGGCAGTGAGGGTTATTTCCCGTTCGCGCGCTCGTGTGCCTCCTTCATAGTGTCACGCAATGGCGGCTAGTACTTTCAGAACCAAAGATTCGTAAATATACAAAGCCTGAGCGATGATCCCTAACTTGTTGTATGAACGAGACTCCGGGCCGGTCATCCGGACTTATTGGAACTTACGTTAAACTCTCTGTATCCTAATGCGCGGGTAGAACAAGTGATAAAAAAAAAGACACATACAAAAAAAAACTACAGGCCAGATACACGATGCGCGTACTGCTAACATTACAATTACAGTAAGTTAGATATCGATCTAAAAGAGGTGGTAAGTCACAACTAGTAAGATAAATAGCAAATGCAATGCAAAATTCCCAATCTACCTCATGGATATCTAGTAATGTGTGTTCGTATGTCTCGTCAAGGCTAGGCGGCAACTCGTCAAGAGCAAGCCACGTGCGCACCAGGAGGCAATGGCCTGTCCAACAGGCAGAACGCCCGTGGAAACCTGTCCAGTGACATGAGCCGCCCTTTGAAGCACAAAGGCGACAAGATGCATCGCATTCCACCAGCTTCTAGACTGAGTTTATTGACGACGACCGCTCTTTCAAGTTCTTCCTGTCTCCTCCTGCGTGTGTTTTTTATCCAAATTTATACAATAGAAATTATTTGCTAGTACTTGTGTAGTAAAAGACCCCAACCATCCCTTCCAGGATACCACAGCGGCACGTGTCAGGCGCATTGCCGTTTCGCGCGCAGTGCAAGTGCGATGTCTGTGTCTGTGTCATCGGACGAGCTCTCGATCTCGTCCCCAGTGGGAAACGGGGCACCCTCGTCGAGCTCAATGTCCCACAGCGGGCTCTCCCGCTCTTTGCGTACCTTAGCCGGCGCAGGGGAGTTGAGATCGAGCTCGATGTCCCAGGTCGTGTCCTTACCCGTTTGAGCGCTCCCGTCGCCTCTGCTGCCACTAGGGGGCACACACGCAGAGGTCGCGGTAGTCGCAGAGGTTGAGGCGGATGCAGATACTGTGGGGGCGTCATCGGGGGCGAGGAACGTATCGCCCACCGTGCTGGTACGGAAAGGCAGCTCGAACGTGTCCTTGAGCCTGGCAACCATTTTCGGGCGAGAGCTGGGGAGGCGCGCTAGCTACGCAACATCGGCCTTTGCGAAGCTCTGTGATTGACACGTCCACGTCCTGTCAGAGGAAGGGGGGAGAAGAGAAGGAGGGCAGTTTGGACGCACACCAAATGACGCGCGTGAGGATCTCGACGTCCGTCTTGTTCACGCGCGGGATGCTGGTCAGCGCCGTACGTAGGAGCACACCTGGGGATATGTAGACACGCTCGTGGATCAGCGTAGGTGGGCGACACTCGGACTGTTTGTATGCTGTAAGATATTGGCCTGCCTCATCTACGCTGCACGCGCGCACAACGTGTGCGAGTGGTATGGTGTGGGTATGTGGTTCTGTCATCTTGTGAGAGTTTTCTCACGACCAGGCCACGACGACGGCGATGTTGTTAAGCAGGCAGACTTTCATCAGCTCTGATGTTCTGATTAGGGAGCAAGAGCATGAGCGGGATGCGTAAGAGTGAGGCGAGCGCAACGCACGATATCACACATGAGTAGTATGCGGAGGTTGTAGCCCTGGCTCAGATGTTCTATATATGCAATGGTGGACGTTCTCTGGATGGAGACGATGACATCTCAAGCTAGACCCAACAATACGCAGTCCGTGGGTGGAACGAATAGGTAAGATGGAGAAACATAAGGAAAAGTACACTGGTCATTCTGCCAACCTGGTAGTCGTGTGATATGTCGCAATATTGCGGATGCATGAGACAACAAGATAAAGACGTTGATGATGAGCCTTATTGCACGACTGGATAGGGACGAGGTCAGGGTCAAATAAGGAAGGTGAACTGACTCGTGACTCGATCGTGTGAACCATCGATCGATGACGGGATCAAATCATTCAACAGCTCTCGCTTTCCCAGACTCCGTCGCTCCAATGCCCAAGTCAATGCCCCGTCGTCAAGTCCCAAATGTCCAGTTCCGAGTCCTTATTATAGGAAGGGCAAACGCAGGAAAGACGTCTATCCTCCAAAGAGTTTGCGACACCACGGAGAGCCCCATTATTTACCGGGCAAATGAGAAGGTACGTGGTCCAAGACTTTTGTATGCGAGTCGGATCTCACTGCCGACCAGGTTACACTTGACCCGTCCATAGATGTTAGTGACAATAGTACTTCTCTTCGGTTGTTTCTAAACATGGAGCCAGCGAGGCGAGCACACGATCGACGACGAACTTGAGTTTTCCAATCATCGGGGTTACGTGTTTCACGACTCTCGCGGAATTGAGTCAGGTAGCAAAGAGGAACTCGAGATTTTGCAGGAATTCATTCGACGCAAGTGTAGACAAAGGAAACTGCGTTTTAGATTGCATGCGATATGGTTTGAACTCTCAAATGTTCAACATTACGACAACTGATGGTCATAATTTGAGGTTCTGCGTCCCAATGGACAACCAACGACCACAACTCGATCTCAAATTTTTCAAGGACATCTGTCCAGACCAGAACGGTGGGTTCATAACGAGCATTCATGACTCTATTTAACGCATCACTTTGAAGTTCCCGTCATTGCAGTATTCACCAAGTATGACCAATTCCTAAGGAATGTCAAAATCAATATGGAGGATTACGGGGACCCAAATGACAATATATCTGATGTGGCCGAGAAACAATTTCGAGAGCATTACCTGCACCCCCTTGGTGGCGATATTAGATTTGTGCGATTAGAAAGTGCGTCCAGAGTCAAATGCCAGGGTTACATTCTGATTAATGTTCTTCGGGAGAGATGCACAGGCAAAATATGCGCTGCGATGAGCTTATTGAGAAGACAGCCGCAGCATTGGATGAGGATATAGTCGCTTTGATGCTTTTAGCTGTGCAGAGGAATAACTTAGAATTGAGTGTTAAAATAGCTTTGAACCGGTGAGTGCGCTAGTTGAAAGGGCGTGAGGGATGATCTCATCAAACATTGCAGTGTCCATTCCGGTGCCGTGTTTGAGGCCAGAGGTAAAAAGGGTGTAGTTCAGGAATGTCTTATTTCGTTTCCATACATCTGGGCAAGTATTGATAAAGTCTTAATGTGTGGTACATGCCTCATGATGCTTGATGTCGCCCAACTCCTAGATGGTGAGTGGCAGCTCTTACTCACATTTTTCAAATAGACTGACCGGACCACGCTGGTGCTCTGCTCTCCAGTCCGTGAGTGGCTGCCATGCCTCGCTGCATTTCAAGCCTGCTGACGACGCCTATCCTCGGCTCTCCAGGAAGTGAGTGACTGCCGTGCCTCGCTGCGTTTCAAGCCTGCTGACGACGCCTGTCCTCGGCTCTCCAGGAAGTGAGTGACTGCCGTGCCTCGCTGCGTTTCAAGCCTGCTGACGACGCCTGTCCTCGGCTCTCCAGTTGGTGAGTGACTGCCGTGCCTCGCTGCGTTTCAAGCCTGCTGACGACGCACGTCCTCGGCTCTCCAGAGAGTGAGTGGCTGCCGTGCCTCGCTACATTTAAAACCTGCTGACGACGCCTATCCTTGGCTCTCCAGTTGGTGAGTGACTGCCGTGCCTCGCTGCGTTTCAAGCCTGCTGACGACGCCTGTCCTCGGCTCTCCAGAAAGTGAGTGACTGCCGTGCCTCGCTGCGCTTCAAGCCTGCTGACGACGCATGTCCTCGGCTCTCCAGAGAGTGAGTGACTGCCGTGCCTCGCTGCGTTTCGAGCCTATTGATGACGCCTGTCCTCGGCTCTCAAGGAAGTGAGTGGCTGCCGTGCCTCGCTACATTTAAAACCTGCTGACGACGCCTGTCCTTGGCTCTCCAGAGAGTGAGTGACCGCCGTGCCTCGCTGCGTTTCAAGCCTGCTGACGACGCCTGTCCTCGGCTCTCCAGTTGGTGAGTGGCTGCCGTGCCTCGCTGCGTTTCAAGCCTGCTGACGACGCCTGTCCTCGGCTCTCCAGAAAGTGAGTGACTGCCGTGCTTCGCTGCGTTTCAAGCCTGCTGACGACGCCTGTCCTCGGCTCTCCAGAAAGTGAGTGACTGCCGTGCTTCGCTGCGTTTCAAGCCTGCTGACGACGCCTGTCCTCGGCTCTCCAGGAAGTGAGTGACTGCCGTGCCTCGCTGCGTTTCAAGCCTGCTGACGACGCCTGTCCTCGGCTCTCCAGTCCGTGAGTGACTGCCGTGCCTCGCTGCGTTTCAAGCCTGCTGACGACGCCTATCCTCGGCTCTCCAGGAAGTGAGTGACTGCCGTGCCTCGCTGCGTTTCAAGCCTGCTGACGACGCCTGTCCTCGGCTCTCCAGGTCGTGAGTGACTGCCGTGCCTCGCTGCGTTCAAGCCTGCTGACGACGCCTGTCCTCGTCTCTCCAGGAAGTGAGTGACTGCCGTGCTTCGCTGCGTTTCAAGCCTGCTGACGACGCCTGTCCTCGGCTCTCCAGAGAGTGAGTGACTGCCGTGCCTCGCTGCGTTTCAAGCCTGCTGACGACGCCTGTCCTCGGCTCTCCAGTTGGTGAGTGGCTGCCTTGCCTCGCTACATTTAAAACCTGCTGACGACGCCTGTCCTCGGCTCTCCAGGAAGTGAGTGACTGCCGTGCCTCGCTGCGTTTCAAGCCTGCTGACGACGCCTGTCCTCGGCTCTCCAGAGAGTGAGTGACTGCCGTGCCTCGCTGCGTTTCAAGCCTGCTGACGACGCCTGTCCTCGGCTCTCCAGAGAGTGAGTGATTGTCGTGCCTCGCTGCGTTTCGAGCCTATTGATGACGCCTGTCCTCGGCTCTCAAGGAAGTGAGTGGCTGCCGTGCCTCGCTACATTTAAAACCTGCTGACGACGCCTGTCCTCGGCTCTCCAGGAAGTGAGTGACTGCCGTGCCTCGCTGCGTTTCGAGCCTGCTGACGACGCCTGTCTTCGGCTCTCCAGTTGGTGAGTGACTGCCGTGCCTCGCTGCGTTTCATGCCTGCTGACGACGCCTGTCTTCGGCTCTCCAGTTGGTGAGTGACTGCCGTGCCTCGCTGCGTTTCAAGCCTGCTGATGACGCCTGTCCTCGGCTCTCCAGTTGGTGAGTGACTGCTGTGCCTTGCTGCATTTCAAGCCTGCTGACGACGCCTGTCCTCGGCTCTCAAGACAGTGAGTGACTGCCGTGCCTCGCTGCGTTCAAGCCTGCTGACGACGCCTGTCCTCGGCTCTCCAGGAAGTGAGTGACTGCCGTGCTTCGCTGCATTTCAAGCCTGCTGACGACGCCTGTCCTCGGCTCTCCAGTTGGTGAGTGACTGCCATGCCTCGCTGCGTTTCATGCCTGCTGACGACGCCTGTCCTCGGCTCTCCAGGAAGTGAGTGGCTGCCGTGCCTCGCTGCGTTTCAAGCCTGCTGACGACGCCTGTCCTCGGCTCTCCAGGAAGTGAGTGACTGCCGTGCCTTGCTGCGTTTCAAGCCTGCTGACGACGTCTGTCCTCGGCTCTCCAGTCCGTGAGTGACTGCCGTGCCTCGCTGCGTTTCAAGCCTGCTGACGACTCCTGTCCTCGGCTTTCCAGTTGGTGAGTGGCTGCCTTGCCTCGCTACATTTAAAACCTGCTGACGACGCCTGTCCTCGGCTCTCCAGTCCGTGAGTGACTGCCGTGCCTCGCTGCGTTTCAAGCCTGCTGACGACGCCTGTCCTCGGCTGTCCAGAGAGTGAGTGACTGCCGTGCCTCGCTGCGTTTCAAGCCTGCTGACGACGCCTGTCCTCGGCTCTCAAGGAAGTGAGTGACTGCCGTGCCTCGCTACATTTAAAACCTGCTGACGACGCCTTTCCTCGGCTCTCCAGGGAGTGAGTGACTGCCGTGCCTCGCTGCGTTTCAGGCCTGCTGACGACGCCTGTCCTCGTCTCTCCAGTTGGTGAGTGACTGCCGTGCCTCGCTGCGTTTCAAGCCTGCTGACGACGCCTGTCCTCGGCTCTCCAGAGAGTGAGTGGCTGCCGTGCCTCGCTGCGTTTCAAGCCTGCTGACGACGCCTGTCCTCGGCTCTCCAGGAAGTGAGTGGCTGCCGTGCCTCGCTGCGTTTCAAGCCTGCTGATGACGCCTGTCCTCGGCTCTCCAGGAAGTGAGTGACTGCCGTGCCTCGCTGCGTTTCAAGCCTGCTGACGACGCCTGTCCTCGGCTCTCCAGTTGGTGAGTGGCTGCCGTGCCTCGCTGCGTTTCAAGCCTGCTGACGACGCCTGTCCTCGGCTCTCCAGTTCGTGAGTGGCTGCCTTGCCTCGCTACATTTAAAGCCTGCTGACGACGCCTGTCCTCGGCTCTCCAGTCCGTGAGTGACTGCCGTGCTTCGCTGCGTTTCAAGCCTGCTGACGACGCCTGTCCTCGGCTCTCCAGGGAGTGAGTGACTGTCGTGCCTCGCTGCGTTTCAAGCCTGCTGACGACGCCTGTCCTCGGCTCTCCAGTCCGTGAGTGGCTGCCTTGCCTCGCTACATTTAAAACCTGCTGACGACGCCTGTCCTCGGCTCTCCAGTACGTGAGTGACTGCCGTGCCTTGCTGCTTTTCAAGCCTGCTGACGACGCCTGTCCTCGGCTCTCCAGAGAGTGAGTGACTGCCGTGCTTCGCTGCGTTTCAAGCCTGCTGACGACTCCTGTCCTCGGCTCTCCAGTTGGTGAGTGGCTGCCGTGCCTCGCTGCGTTTCAAGCCTGCTGACGACTCCTGTCCTCGGCTCTCCAGTTGGTGAGTGGCTGCCGTGCCTCGCTGCGTTTCAAGCCTGCTGACGACGCCTGTCCTCGGCTATCCAGTTCGTGAGTGGCTGCCTTGCCTCGCTACATTTAAAACCTGCTGACGATGCCTGTCCTCGGCTCTCCAGGAAGTGAGTGGCTGCCGTGCCTCGCTGCGTTTCAAGCCTGCTGACGACGCCTGTCCTCGGCTCTCCAGGAAGTGAGTGACTGCCGTGCCTCGCTGCTTTTCAAGCCTGCTGACGACGCCTGTCCTCGGCTCTCCAGAGAGTGAGTGACTGCCGTGCCTCGCTGCGTTTCAAGCCTGCTGACGACGCCTGTCCTCGGCTCTCCAGAGAGTGAGTGACTGCCGTGCCTCGCTGCGTTTTAAGCCTGCTGACGACGCCTATCCTCGGTTCTCCAGTCCGTGAGTGACTGCCGTGTCTCGCTGTGTTTCAAGCCTGCTGACGACGCCTGTCCTCGGCTCTTCAGGAAGTGAGTGACTGCCGTGCCTCGCTGCGTTTCAAGCCTGCTGACGACGCCTGTCCTCGGCTCTCCAGTTGGTGAGTGGTTGCCGTGTCACGCTGCATTTAAAGCTTGCTGACGATGCCTATCCTCGGCTCTGCAGGAAGTGAGTGGCTGGCATACCTCGTTGCGCTTTAAGCCTACTGACAACCCCGCTTCTTGGCTCTCCACTGATCATACTCATCCCTGGCTCTGGCCTACTAGAGCGTGCGTGCATACTCTCCTTTCAAGTTTGCTAATTGTGTCCATCTTTGTTTCTCCAGTTTGTAAGTGCACTCCATACATTCGCTCAAGCAAAAATCTCACTCCTATATGAGTTAACGCTGGTTATGTCAATGCCTACCATTCAAAATGTGTTATCTTCGTATTACAATCATTTGTCTCTGGCTTATTATATTTATCTCTTTAGATCACCGTCACAGATCGTACTGGTCATCATTTGATCCTTGGTATTTCACTTCATTATTTTTAGAGTTTATTTAACGTTTGCGGAAGCCGTTATCCTCATCTTGAAGCATGCCACTTTCCTATGTCTTTCGCACTTATCACCTCAATCAGCCCTGACCCAAGCGGAGCTAGACTATCGGGAGGCGAATATTGACTTGAAGGTTCAACAATACCTTACGACATCTCTTCAAGAGCACACTGTCGAGCTATTTGCAGGCTTTATTATGGCCACTGATATTGGTTCATTCATCCTTGCATCTGGTAAGATAATATCTCATCAAAATTTTAGTCCATAGAACAGATCATCGGTTTAAACGGGTTTAGGAAGCTGTTTCTCCACGCAAGTCTATCATCTCGCCGATATTGAGGCTGTTGAGGGACGATAAGTAGATCGAATGTCGAGTGGTCCAGGAATTGTGTAGTCGAGCCATGTATGATGTGTACGATATATTCGGTCTTTGTGGATCGTTGTAGTGTCGGAGTAAGGTCACGGGACATCACGAGACATTTACGACACATGACTACTATTACACGTGACTCGCACTATATTCGCGTCTTGGTATACAAACATACGACCTTCAGTCGTTTCCCTTCCTCTATGACTGAGGGTTCCTAGTTTTTACAGGTTATGGGCCTTTAATCTAGCGAATCCTTCAGCCTCATTGCGACTCAATCTCTCTCCGTGTGCATCGCAACGCCTCTCTGTTTAAACTCTCGCTTGCACAGCCTCGCCCCACTCCATTATTATGTCATCTGGTGGCGCTGCTCCTTCGTCCAACCCTATGGGTGGAAGCTCTGGTACTGGTACTGGCGTGACCCCCTCAGGACCTTCTGGTGCGACCCCCTCAGGCTCCTCTGGCCCCAATGCAACGCCCTCCGCTCCATCTGGTGGGACACCTGGACCCAGCGGCTCTGGCGGGACACCTGACAACCTCGTAAACGAAAAAGCTTTCGCCTCTGACCCCGCGTGTTACGTGTCTATCAACACGCCACTCGACTTGAGCGAAGAACAGGCGACACTACTTGTGAATGACTTAGCAATATGACGGCCCGGTGGCACGTGATCGTGGGAGTATAACAGCAAGCTCTTATTCGTGAGGCAATGCGACTCAAAGAGAGGAACAACGAGGCAGACTCCGTCAAGAGGAGCGCAAGACTTATCCCAGTAAGGGAAGATGGAATGGACAGGAATAGGATAGATTCAAGAAGACCAAGCTGCGGACTACGGTGCAGCTTGGCTAGCCTTATATACATATACGCGAGGGCTTTAAAGCGCCTCTTGAAAGGTAAGTAACCAATCACGTATCGTATGGCTATCGTAAGTGTCCGTCCGAGTCATATAGTGCGAGCCAATCACATCCTCAACCCTTATTGTACAGTACTGGGTTATGGGGCTGTTATCTATGAGTCACATACCGTTATCACATGCCATCGGTCCGGGGATACGAGCTACCCGGAGTCCCGCGCCGTAACATCACCCCCTTTTCAGGAAGGATGCCCACATCCTAGTATCCTCGCTCCCGTCGGTATTCAGCGTGGTCGGATCGTTCCCAGAGTATCTCCGGGTCCCCGAGCTGCCGCCGTTCTCTTTCCAGGCGTGCCAGAGCGTCTGCTCGATGGAGACGAGCGGCGCACAGCGACCTCCGCCCATACAGGACGGCGATGCCGGCCTCAAGCTCCCGGATGCGTTGCTCGAGACGCTGCTGATCTTGCGTCAGCGCCCGGTATCGGCGGACTTCGGCGATGATGGACTTATCTTTTATAGCTTGTAAGCACTGGTCCATCACCGGCTGGCGGGGGTGCCCCCAC